>JAGGAW010008648.1:0-29027 GCA_017657375.1 Termitomyces sp. T27 | reverse complement strand
GTTCTACGGCAAACACAGCAGTCTCTGTCTACATTTTTATACCATCTCTTTCGACGCAGGGAACAGAATAAGAATGAGAGGTATCTTTTCCAGAGTGTAAGCCCATGCCTGAATTTGGTGAGGACGAGGGCCATCTGGCCATTGTGGTACCCTCTCAGTGATGATTCCGCGAATGTGTCCATGTGCCTCTTCTGTTAGCCATGAAAACTGACAGTTTTCGCGACGCGTCGTGCTCATGTGATGCCGAATTGAGACAGGATGAATTTCTCCTTTTCGTCATTACATATGTTCTACTGTCTATAACCGAAAAACCCGATCGGAATAACATAACCGTTAGGACCGAACAGGACCCCTCACCCAACATTGCTTAGGTGAGACTACTAGACTACCACCAGATTGTGATCCCAGAATTCACCCAGCAACGTGTGTATGCGGTGTCATTCGTTGCGATCGATTTGTCATGCCATACCCATTACGTCACTCTCCTCTCCTGTGTGTTCTCCAGTTGCGTCGTCCCGATGATGGTCAAAGGCTTCTGCATAGTAGACACTGGGGCATGCAGAGCCGCCGTCTCCGTAATCGTTGTTGCAGCAGCACTCTATGTGCCCGACCCATTCGTCTTTTTCCGTGGCCCTCTGCTATGAGCACCTTCAATGAATGGATGTACGGTCCGTGAATGCGAGCTCAAAGTCATACGGCGTGAACGTGGTGAGGTCATGTCAGAGCCACGCAAAACCTCAACGGGGCACAGCAGGGGGCGAGGTATGTGTATCAGGTTTTCGAGCAACAGAGGCGGAGGTTTAGAAAAAAGGGCGCGCTGTGTAGACGAGTGGATGCGTGGATTGAGAGCGAGAAGGGTGAGGCATGATTTGGCCTTTGAGGCGCGGAGGGGCGCGCCGTCGATGCTATGAATGATATGTAATATGGAGAGGTTATATGGACCCCGAGGCGGCGAAGAAGTCGTACATATATGCATCTAGATTATCCGTGGGGGTTGTGGAGGGGAGCGCAAACGCGGTGTTGGGGACGCATGGTTTACGTTTGATGGAGATGAGAAGGTCTCTGAATGAATGAAGGTTGATTCGCGTGGCGGACTGTGAGGCGGCAGGGCATGTGATGGAGGGGGGCGCAGGGGCCTGAGAAGACTCGGTGGTTGCGACGTGTATGCGTCGGGGTGGGCAGTTTAGATTCCTTCTGCAGTATGTGGTGAGGAAGGCTGTCTAGAAAGGGTCGGCACTTGTCGAGGTCAATCCCCGTTCGGGGTCATAACCATGTGCCCCAGGTACACGAACGAGGAATCCAGCGCAGCAGTGGGCACAGAGACGAGAGACTTTGTTCTTGCTTCCTTTTCCAAGTTTTGATTTCTTTTTCAATGAATTTGGCTGGGAGCGGTTGAGTGAAGCATTCCTTGCAAGAGGCCACAAAGAGACGTACCAGATTTTTCATCTTTCCTCGTCACCACTTCTCGTTCCAAAACACCGTCTCCTGAGCAAACACAAATCTAATCCTATAATCCTACAACCATTGATTCGACGGAAAAAGGGGTCAATTTAAACGTAAAACCGCCCGTCCCATGCCCATCCAGGTCAACGAGCTTGAAATAGAGCACCCGTCGTGCTGTCTGTCCCTCACAAACGCATCGCACCCTTGAAGCCCCGCGTACGACCATTTGTTCGGATCAGGGTAGGCATAGTGCACCCGAGCTCATGCGGCCGTGCAGGATTATATTTAAGCCGAGGACAAAATATTTGAATTTGTACTTTTCATTGGAGAACGTGGACTTAGAGGGCATACTTGGTAGTGGCGAATGAAGGAATCATACTCAGTTCGGAGTCGGAGTCGCGGATGATGTGATGTCCGAGTCTGATCAGGTGAGTTTCTTGGAACTCCCGCATTCATCGACGTCCTGGATTGTAGCATGGCTACGACAATAGGTACCGACGTTCTGAGGCCGTGCAGGACTAGTTACTTAGAAAATCTGGCAACTCGAACTTACCTTGGAATGACTCGTGCAACTTGGCGCAAACTTATTGTGACGTTCTTCTCTAGCATGGTTGAATCCGTTGCTGTCTCTCTTCGCTCCTGTCCCGTCTGGCTCTTCATCACAACCGTACTCGTGTCATCGAGCACGTTCAATCAAGCACAACGACTTCATCTCCCATGGCTTGGTGGAGCCCTCGGCCAACATTGTTCGGTCAGAAAAGTCCACGATTGTGAACGAACGAATGTCCAAGAGTACTTCATATCTACGAACAGTGATGAAATTAAAACACAATCAAGATGCTGGTGACAGTGTTTGAGCTCCAACGGTTCGATTATTCCTCTAATTTGGCGTATTTTCTCAGAATTACTTGCATGTGTCAAGAGGATGATCTTTCGAGCTGACTGCCTTAGTGGTTTGTTCCTTACGATGCAAGTCTGTGAAACTCCTCTGGGGTCAATGAAATTTACGTGCAAGGTTCCATCATCAACACCCACGAGACGTTGATATTCTGTTCTGTGTTTCTATGGTTGACTTGATGTAAAACAAATTATGACTATGTTCGTTGTTTCATTTATCATATATAAAAGAGTTCGTTGTGGGAAGTCTCTATCTCTCTCATAGGAAATTCCTCCATTCTCATCTATGACAGATCATGTCATCAAGTACATGTCATCCTTGTCTCTCGCAGTTGTGCTGATGATTTTTTCTAGTCCAACTTGAGTCTAGCTTTCCTTTCACACATCGGTACGTGCTATTGTCTGCCTTTCCCAGCCTCACTGAGCTGATGACTCCCTCTAGCCCTCACATACAAGCAAACATATCAACAACTTTGTACATGTCATCTTTGCCTCTCGCAACTGCGCCGAGCTGATGATTTCTTCTAGCCTCACAACAGTATTTGCAACGTACATGGCATCCTCTACCTTTTACAGTTGCACTGAGCTGATCCTTCCTTTTAGCCCCTTACAAGATTTGCCATCACCATTGTACATGTCATATTTTGTCTTTCACAGTTGTACTGAGCTGATGGATTCCTTCTAGTGCCTCTTCCCTACAGGTGTCTAGTGCCATCATCTCCAGTCTTTCGATAATATCGTACACGACATCCTTTGCTTTCGGCAGTTGTACTGAACTGACAATTTCTTCTAGCACCTCTCTACCAAAGCAGACTTCTGCTAGTAGTGTTACCTTTTCTAGCACTTCAACAACATTGTACATGTCATCCCATATCTTTTGTGGCTTTACTGAGCTGATAATCCTCCAAGATTTATCCGCTCCAGCATGCAGCAACCTACTGCCATGTCTGGAACTGATTCTTCCCAAGCATTCACATCCTCAGACCACTCAGCACCCTCCACTGCCATCTCTGCGTCATCTAAGGCCAATGCCGGCCCTATCATTGGTTTTGCCATTGGAGGTGTGACTTTTGTCATCTTAATCACCATCACGGTAATCGTTATAATGAAACGACGAATTCACCGTCAAACACAAATTACCCAAATTCCTACCATCAATCCTCTCCTCAATAATCTACGCGCCGCAGAGCTTGCAATGCGGAACGGTAGGTGTATCTTCCTCTTGGACTGTCCGTTACACTTACTAATTTATACTATTATAAGTAGATCTCCCCTCGGAGAAGAGACCTGTTCTTTGGAGCATTAGCAGCATCCCGAACCAAATCACTCTCCCACAATCATTGAGAGAGGAAGTTGAATTGGCTGTGGAGCGTCAAATGAATCTGATGTCGCAACGCATCATGGCTCAGCTAGAAGCTCAACTCGAGGATGTGCGTGCTCCACCAGATTACACAAGTCGGGCATCAGATTAGGACCTATCTTTTGTTTCGGGAAGTTTTTTGTTGTAGATCTAATATTTTGATGATTCGATGGACTACACAGCTGTGTTTAGACACAACAAGATCTATATGTGCCATTGGCGTTTGGAAAGCTCGATGACTCAGAGATCTTGAAGAGCCTGATTTGGGACCTGTGAACTGAAGTAATCTGTCATTCTTATGTCTTTCTGTTAAACGTGACCCGATCATGGATGTGTCGAGCTGTTTTTCTCTGCTTTTCTTCTTCGTTTGTGTGTCAAAATATCCATGTACTGCGAGCTTGACATTGAACGACTTGGATCTTGGATGACCGTGACTCACGTCATGATTGGTCTATCATGATATCCTTCCCTATAAAGTTGAGCTCGCGGAGCAAGAAGACACTCAGGTAAAGTAATACTATAGTTTTCCATCAATCGGTATTCGCAGTACTAAGCACTGCGAAGTCGTAGGGTTTCTCGACTGATCATCATCGGAACAGTGTTCATTGTATTCACATTGGATAAAAAGATTGGGAAGGTTCTACTAGTATGGACTTCGATCAACGAGGAATCAGCGGTTTCATGCTGTCCGCCCCAATTACGGGGAGTTGTTGTAATCATCACTAGATCTTCATATCTCATATATGGTTTGTCTTTCAACTTCACTGCTTATCCCTTGGACATCTCGCAATTTCAAAGGTCTTGATTGTTGCATGGACATTGTACCGGACGTCGAGTTAGCCTATTTAGTACTTGCACTGTGATAATGAGCTGACATCCTTCCAGAATTGTTTCGTTCGGTACTGGTCCAATTTTTCCGGATCCTGGGCCCACTATAGTACTTACTATTCAAAAAGCCAACTCTACCATTCTTTTCCCCGAGCCTGGACAAGCCAAATCTCACATTCAAACTACCGATTCCCCTGCTCAAACTACTAGTCCGCCTGCTTCAAGAAAAACTTCAAGTCCGCTTGCTTCAACTTCGAGTCCGCTTGCTTCAACTTCGAGTCCGCCTGCTGCAAATAGCAATCCACTCACACCCGGTCAAACTACCTCCGAACTCCATCTTCCTAGTCATTCTGGTTCTTCGGCTACTAAGACCAATTTTCCAGACACACAACTACCAGTGCCTCAAGGTCAAAGTACATCAGACACGCAGACGGCATTTAGCTTTTTCTCAAGGCTTACACCCTCATTATCCAACTCTTCCACACCTGCAAGTTCCACAACAGTTGAAAATCTTCGTCCAACCCAGTCTCGAACTACATCGCCACAGGCCCAGCCTGAAACGAAATCCCTGGGTCCTGTCATTGGCGGTGTCATAGGAGGAATAGTTTCTGTGGTATTAATCGGCATCACCGTGGCGGTCGTTGTAATTAAACGACGCCGCCGCCAGCGTCAAGCACAAGTTGCACAAATCCCTACAGTTAACCCTCTCCTCAACAACCCGGAACTCGCAATTCACTATGGTGGGCATATACTGTGCTTTTGATTGTAGTTTTATTTGCTAACCTTGAGAGGTACCACGACAGATCACCCTTCGTCAAAGAGGCCTCTTCTTGAAAGTAGTAATCAGAACCAGGCCCTGCTCCCACAACCCGAGTCACCGAGAGTGGTTGACTCGGCCATACAGCGTCAAATGGAGATAATGTCGCACCGAATTCTGGCTCTCGAAGAACATCAGCGTGAGCTCGAGGATGTAAATGCTCCCCCAGATTATACCAGCCGGGCGTCAGGGTAGAGTGTATCTTTTCAAAATTTGTTGGAGAGGCTCAATGAGGTTTTGGAGAGCGTGATTCAGGACCTACAGCTATGATTGGGGTCTGCATGTCTATTTCTGTTTTTTTTTCTTGTACAAAAATCTTGACTCGTTTGGGTGTAACTTGCATCTCAGCATATGTTTCAGAGTCCCACCAAAACCGGCATTCAAGTCGGAGACTTAAACATTGGTGAAACACCTCAGCACGTCTAGAAATCACCCATGTAATGCATGACTCTCCGTGCGGTCGTCATGATCTTGATTGTGAGCTCGCGCCACTGTTACGACCATCACTTTACATTTCATATGTACGTTGTCCTTGTGGTGGCTGCTTACACGCTTCTGATCCCTTGGACGCGTTGGCAATTTCGAAGGCTTGTTAGTAGTACCTGCTGCATGGCCTGTGTATTATTAATTAGTATCTCAAGTCCCATCTTGCGTTAGTACTATCCTATGATAACAATGAGCTGTCATCCCAATTCCTTTCAGAATCGATTCGTCTGCAGCTGGTTTCATGAGTCCTGGAATTGGCTTTGTACGGCGAGTGGAAAAGTCGCTGATGATTGATGATCGCGGGAATTTAATGCGGGTGCACGTGCGCGCTGATATGCGGCGACACGCGCATCTCGGCTGTGCACCACCTCTTGCCTACCGCGCGATGGCTCAACCGCTGAACGTTGAATATGACTGGATCGCACCCTCTGATATTGAGGAAGCTCACAAGATTGAAGTTGAAGGTAGGTTCCACTCTTTACATGCGATCGTCACTCTAACATACCTTACTAGGCTACCCTCCTGATGAAGCAGCCTCATTAGATGCCTTCAAGTACGTCTCCACCCACTCCTTTGAATAATTCTTACCTGCTATCCCAAAGATACCGTCAATCTCAAGCAGGAGACCTCTTCCTGGGCGCCTACCTCCCGGGCTCCCCACGCGTCCTAATCGGCTACGTCTGCGCCACCCTCTCCCCCTCCCCAACCCTCACACACATCTCCATGTCCACCCACGTCCCCTCCTCCTCCTCTGTCTGTATTCACTCCGTCTGTGTCTCGCCGGAGCACAGGCACAAAGGCGTCGCGTCCGATCTCCTCAAGACGTACATTGCAAAGCTGAAAGAGAGAGGGCAGTACGCGCGGGTGCTGCTCATTACGAAGGAGGATCTCAGAGAGTTCTACGAGAAGGCTGGGTTTGAGTGGATGGGTATCTCGGGTGTCGTACATGGGAAGGACAGGTGGCATGAGATGAGGATCGTGTTTGATAACTATACCCCGAACCCCACGCCTTCCGACGTCCCCAAGACAGCAGAAGAAGCACTCGCGCTGGGCCCCGGAACGTCTACGTCGGAACAGGAAACCCAGATGCGCGCAAATTTGTGGGATGCGCTGCAGCGCTCCTCTAAGCGCGTACGGCCGACTGCGAAGCTGTTCGAGTCCTACGAAGGCGGTATCAACGACCTTTTGGGATCGCACGAAGGCAAGGAGACTGTCCCAGTGAACAAATTCGATATCCTATGCCCGAGAGTGGGGTGCGGGAGCTTTATCCTGAGGAAGGGTGTGGCAGAATACGTGCGACGCGCCAGTGTCAAGGTCCGTGCGGTGGTTTCTCTTTCTCCTTTCTCTCTCTCTCTCCCTTCTCCCTCGGGCAACTCTGGAGCTGATGGATTGATTTCGTGTTTTGTAGATGGACCCACCGAACCTTCCCCCACAAACGCTTCTCGCCGCACTTCCTGATCCTCCGGAAGACACGGATTGGTGGCTCATCAAGCCCACTCCAATGCAGTTCGAGAACATCGGGTTTTCGAAGCCTGTGCATGGGGTTACGCAGGGCGGAAATGGTGAGATGTCCTATTCGCCCACCTACCTAATTCCTTTCGTCTCTTCCCTCTCTTCCTTTTCGCCCTTGTTTGTACTGGATGTACCTGAAATGCTGATCCAGTCATCGATTTCAGGACGCCCACTGAAGCTCATCGCGTGCGCGGAGTGTGATCTAGGCCCTCTTGGATGGAGCGAGGACGGTGGAGAGGAGTTTTGGGTCGCGTGTACAAGGGTTGGGTATCGTGGTGAGTGATCACGATTCATGAGCCCCCATGCCATGCGAGGGGAGGGGGTACCGGATAGGCGACCGTGACGTTGTGCATGTACTTACTGTATGTCAATCATCTATCCGAATCATGATATGCGAGCTGATCCTGTTCTTAGAAGTACGTATGGGTATACGTACATACATCAATGATAAAATTGAAGTGAACCACAAGTATTGCGCGCCTGACACCAAGGCCTCGGCACATCTGACGTCTTACCCCGAGCCTGGATGAGGCCTGATGATACAAGTGGCGTAATTCACTCACTTAGGGTTCCTGCTTTCTGATTGAGTCACCGCCAAGTTCTAATAACCACCACTTCTACATCCACATGACTCCTACTGGCGGCCCTCTCCATAAGTCTCTCGTCTCATGATTATCCGTCCAGATGCTTCGCGTCTTTTTCTGTGCCGATCGTCATCTGCATTTGTACCGATGTGCTTGTTTATCGACTTGAATAGCCTTTCAAGTTTCAACACATGCTGATGTATAACGTTGATCTCACAAATTTATCTTGCTTCAGTGCCGGTATCCTTTCTTCCCCATTGGCTAATT
Organism: Termitomyces sp. T27; assembly: GCA_017657375.1. Classification (NCBI taxonomy): domain Eukaryota; kingdom Fungi; phylum Basidiomycota; class Agaricomycetes; order Agaricales; family Lyophyllaceae; genus Termitomyces; species Termitomyces sp. T27. The sequence continues at coordinate 20,833 of JAGGAW010008648.1, read as the reverse complement.
CGGATATCTTACTATGCGCATATACACACAACTAGCCCCGCTAGGTGTGTACATATATGTACACCCAATTATCCCAATTCTCATATTTAGAATTCCAGAAGAAATATCACAATTACAGATCTCGGTGTGCGTACGTACGATATGACATTATGTGTGCAAGCAAAGAAAGAATTCGAAGGTAAGCGCTCGTACTAGTAGCACCACGTGGCGCCACCGCGGCGTGCACATCATGAGCGTACCCACTATGTAGAGCTGAATCCCAGTGGAATCGGATTCGACTCGCTTCTGAGGCTATGTACCCCGGTTCTCATGGGACTATGCTTATGTCGGGGTTTTCTTGGGGTTTTCCAAAGTATAATTTCTTATGTCTGCCTCTTCTTCCAAGCTACTTATTGAATCCCCATCGGCACTCGTACCGCCGGCCGGGCGGTACCTTCAACATACGCAGTGGACCTGAGTCGGCGGGTTCAAGTTTTCCCTTGACTTACGCGAGCTTACCGTGACGCGGAAACAAGTAAGTATGGCCAGCACCTTGATCTTGAACCGGCGGCACATTCGAGCCCAAAGCAGGCACGGTAGATAACACTGGTTCTCGGCTATAGTACACGTCCTTGCATACATAGAGCTAAATTCCAAGCTAAATTCCACCGGCTGAGTTCGGATTCGATTCGCTTCTTCGACCAGTGAAGGCTACCAAATGAGTTCTATATAATAATTTGTTACTAAGGTTTTTTAAGTTTCTAAACCGACTACCGCGTGCGGCACACCATATCAGACCATATCATCATCTTCCAGATATCTTATAACCCCATCGATACTAATACCGCCGCGGTACCTTCAACGATGGACAGCCTGAGTCTAGTGTGTAGGCGGGTTCAAGTTTATCCCTTGACTGACGTGAAGAATTTTCTGCAGTATGTACGAACGTCGAATACGCGTGAGTGTACTGTTCTGGCGCTAGCGCTTGAGTACGTGAACGTTTGTGTGTGCAACACTGTGCAACAGTGTGACGAAGCTCGGCATGCCCTGTGTCAGTGACTAACGTTCACGTGGATGAAGAACTCCACGATATGTATGCGTGAATAGTACTATTCTATATACATAGAGCGTGGACGTATACGCCGAGATCAATGCGCACGTAAAGAGAGGTGACTCGGAGAGTATTTGCAATTTTGCAAACATGACGTCGGCCCCCGACGTCGACGTCAGCAACATTAGCAAGTTCCTATACACAGGCTTCTGGACATGCATCTCATATGTCATAAGTCGAGATCTACATAGTATGTACGTACATCACGTACATATGTAGATGTCAATAACCATAGAATCGCAATGCGGGGAATGTTCAGTGATAGATGACATGACCTATTTGGAAGCATGTGACCATGGCAGACCAGAGAATTGGACATGGGACCGTTTGGTCAGGAAGACATCTGTGTAAAAGACAAGCAGATTTTGGGAAAAATCCATACATTCTTGCTTCGAAAGGCCGAAAAGTCTAAAGAGAACTTCAAATTGGAAGAGGCAAAGGGCGTCGTTGAGGTTCGTTGAAAATGGTGCTTATGTTGAAATGCGGCAAACCCATCCGGACGCTGTGCAGATTCTCTTTGATGAGAAAGTATGTCTTGAGGTGCCTGCAGAAAGAGATCAATGTACATGCGCCATGTACAAACAGGTATGTCTATTCCAAAACACTGGAATCGGCATACGACAATCCTCACTTGAAGATGGGAGCTCCACCTTTTTCAGCCATTCTGTCCGTTAAGTTCCATTCCATACTAGCTCAACCGAAGGAAATACAAACGCGTCTGTGTTTTCCAGTAGATGTCTTAATACCCTCACGACACTCAAGCCATCCTTCTCTCGAGTGCTTTCCACGGCTTGCGTAGGGCCCTCTTCTCGATCAAGTCCGCAGGCATGCAGTAGACGGGGTCAAGGTCCTGCAATCCTGGGTAACCAAGGAGGGAGAGTCCTGTACCAAACATGGGTCAAGAGAAAAACAAAAATAAGCAAGTAGGGATATGCACCTGCGACGCCGAAAAGCGTGTGGAAGACGTCGGCCATGTCGCCTGGGCGGTCAGCGATGCCGCCTGCTTCGAGGTCCTGCGCGGAGGTGGATAATTAAAACAGGAGAGGAAGGGATGGAAGGGAAAGTAAGGCGTACCTGTGCGGAGAGGATGAATGCAGTTAGCTTATCCGCGTCGATCCAGGGTATTTTGTCGAGGATTGCCATGGCGGAGAGAACCCAGAAGCTGTAACATACCTAAAACATAGAAATAAGATCGTTAGTCATCTTTGATGAAAGGGCGATAAAAGTAGAAAAGAAAAGAACCTACATCCTCCAACTTTTCTGGTCGCCCATTTAGCCCACCATTCGGTAGCTGGCGCTCACATAACCACCACCCTAGCGTCTCCTCATCGATCACGTCGAGTCTATCCAGAATCGCGAGCGCCGCTACGCACACGAAGACTGTATCCCAGTATACCAAATGAGTACTCCTTTTCCAGAAAAAAAATAATAACAAACCACCTTGCGCTGCATGACTCTCCGCCCCTACCACATTCCCGAACCCACCATCAAAGTTCCTGCACCTCACAATATAATTGACCGTGCGCTCTTTGGCTTCGCCATCAAGGAGGTGTAACTGGCCGAGAAGGGAGAGGGCGCTAACGGCGCAGTAAAGGAAGCGTGTGTCAGTTTCGCCGAAAGAGTCCCCTGCGAAGACGCCGGAGGGTTGGTGAAGGGAGAATATGACTAAAAAAAGGTTATTTAGGATATAAGCCAAGGCCGGGATGACACGCACATTTGACGACGCGAGGAATGTCGACACGGTCTAGGGCATCATGGATGAGAAGGATTTGGATGGCGCTGAGCGTCGAGTGGAGATGCGCATCGTGATCTGGGTGGGCACCAAAGGCACCTGTGATCACATCGTATGAGAAAATGCATGATACCTACTATGATGATACGAAGAAAAGAAAAGACTATGAAGAAAGAAAAAGGAATGAGACGGTGAGAGAAAGGAATTGCAAACCTGCCTCATCGTCCCAACAGCTCATCACAAATTCAATTGTCTCTTCTCGAGATAACGCTTCCTTGTGTCCCATAATACAGAGCGCTGTCAAACCCCAATAAACCGCGTTCATGCGAAGATGCGCTGTCAGGTGGTACGCAAGGTCATCTTTGTTCTGTTCAGCCATACATGACATTGTTGATACTAATCAGAGACGACGCAAAGCACATACGTCGCCAAGGGCTTTAATGTATGAGACGTGGAGAGGTATTGCAAGTTGTGATGAGGGAGTGCTGGTCATGGTTGTGCAGCAAAAATAGTGTGTATGATCGGTGGGATGTTCATCGATCAGGCCTCAGGTTTTGACCTCGAGCTCCGAACAATCAAGCCAGCTATTTTTCGTCGTCTACAGAAGGATTTAAACGGTATGGCGTACTATGTACATGAATTTATCCCTATTATAAAATGAGGAAGAGGTAAGGTACAAAAATCAGAAGTGTCCTACAACATAAAGAATTAGTATATGTATGTGCGCAGGCTACGATACGTGATAGCTGAGTCATAAGGAAAGGGAAGCTAGTTCATAACCCAGCCCTTGACTGCTTGTGAACCCCCAACGTCAGGATGTAACAATACCGCCGAAAGCCAAGATTGAAGGAGCCGTCGCCGTCTGTCGAGGAAGGCTGGTCGATAACGCGACAGCGGGGATTTGGGAGGAAGGGCAGGGACGAAATGTCGTTGAGATCGCTAGATATGTCCGCAATTATTAGAATGAACTTTTTTATATAGTAGGTGTTGGTACCGGAAGCGTACGTCTCAAAGCGGTCTCTAGTTCGTCAAAATCACTGTATCGTTTGTGGACATGTATCATAGTTCCCTATAGGATAACCCTGTCATAAGTCTCATAGGCAATGTGTAAATGGCGAACGGGTGCCTGACCTCTTTAGTCCGGATCGCGCAGTCATAGACTATTCAAATACCATACCAGGCTCAGACCTTGAACACATGTTAGTCGAACAACTCTCACCAATATACCCCCGCTCTGGTTTATCTCCTACATTTGTCCACCCATTAATCCTCACATCCTGCGCAAATGCTAAACTCCCAGAGCCCGTATTATCATCTAACCAAATGTCTTTCGAAAACACCGACGGAGGTGCTCCAAAGTTCAATGAACACGGTGCGCTAGCTACGGAGCGTCCATCGAATTCCCGATCCTGGCAGCAAAAAAAAAAAGTGTTTTTAATTAAATGTACGTTTTATAATGAGAGGAGAAGTGACGCACTTGCATGAGCTCATCATAGAGGCGCGACTCCTCTTCAACATCAATTCTATTGGGGAGTATCTCAAGCAGAGATTTACTATTTGCGAAGGGATGTATTGTTTGCGAAGGAGGGGCGGAGGCGGTTACAGAGGTAGGGGCGCAGGGTTTAGCCATGCTATAGTGTTAGTTTTAAGTAGGACGTCGAAGTTGTCATTGAAAATATGAAGGGGAAGTTGTACATATGATCGGTCGGCATACGCATCATAGGAATGCCGCCGGCCCGATGGTCTCCAATGTATGTTTCAAAAGTCTGATTGCAATTTGTTGCAATATCCCAACCCGCGATGATATTCAAAGATTCTTAAAGCCGTAATTATGAACGAGTGAGGACAAGATCCAACGAAACTATCGACAGGCGCATACGATGACAAAATCTAGAATATACTCGAAAGCACACCGTTCAGTTGTTCCTCAGATGATTTTTGTTTTTTACGACTTTGCAGGCCTTCTTCTGCGTCATCGTTCCGTCGCTTGGGCTTGGTTGGGCGTTCTTTCAGTGGTTTAAACTGCAGTTCTTCCCCCTTTTCGCGTTTCTTCTCCGCTCGTTTCTCCAATACACGAGCAAGCTCCACGTTCTTGAGGTACTCTTGCTGTTCTTGTTTCGAATGTGACAGCTCTACGCGAAGCTTAGCAGCATGTATAGCGGCCTCGTGGGCTGTGGGAGATTAATTCGGTCTCATAGTCTATGGTCACAATATGGTTTCACACTCACCGACTTGCTCGGTTAGCATGTTCCACTTGAACCTCGGCAGGTATTTCATCGTCCAGACATCGTCGTGCCAACGTGTTCCCTTTTTCCCACCAATTGGCTGCGCATTGAGCATGTCAGCAACCTGTCGAGCAACCTTCTTGTCTTTGAATTCAACCCAACCCTCGGTATAATGTGCCTTTTTCGTTGAGGTATATTTTTTCCGAAGATAAGCACGCTTGGGATCTATCCAAGAGGTAAGTATAGGTATACGGCGACATAACATATTAGCATACCCTCTTGTTGTAGATATACGCGTCCAACCTCTCCATGTAAGCTCATGAGATGCCGTACCTTGCTCGGGCGCATCCCAGGTGGTATCCGGGAAATATAGATAACCCCAGCCCGGTCCTGAATCTTCTTGAACTCCTCCAACGCTTCGCGTGTCAGCGGTTTCACTGTTTTCTCGGGTGGCCCAGAAAATCCCTCGGGGTCCATGCCGCCGCCGAGGTCGCCTGGCTCAGAAAAATCCTCTGCATCTGAGCTGTTTGTTTCTTTATGGTCAGAAGCATCAAAATCTCCCAGTCGCGAAGGACCAGCTTCAGATTCTTTCAATTGGGAGCTTTTCATGTAGGAACGCGAGAATACGCCACAAACAGTGTATAAGAAAATGAAGTGATGGAAGAAGAAATTCAAGCCGATGCACACTCTCAAGAATCAATAGTCCAACACATACAGGCACTGCCACAAAACTTCCGTTTCTTAGTCACAACATTTGCCTCCTCGTCATACTACGTATGCCTCTAAAAGTTTTACGTCTTGGTATTTCCTCGGACTCTACGAACTTATCTGGAATTATTATACACGTCTCCCGTGGTGTTACTATTTTCGCGACGATCCCGTATACCGGAGAGCAAAGAGACGCTGAACTTGGAGGAATTTCAGGACATCATGATGAGACCAACTTACTACAACGAATCCTCCTATATTAACATTCATCGAAAACCTGTCGGATGTCCCATGCCCATTGAGTACGGACCTTTTAACGGAAACGTCTTGCCTGATAGCCAAGAAGGTAATTACAGGGCGATACCAGGTACATTATCCTACAAGGTACTCTTATGAACCATGACAAGATTGCAAACCAGATCGCTTTCTCATATGCAGCTTCTTGTGATATCTTCTAACTACTCAGCGGGTGTTTTTTTCCATTCATATCTCTCTTTGGAGCATCAGGGTCTAAAAACAGACAACACGTATACTCTCTCAGTCATCCCACGCTGCGTCATCCGAATTTTCCGGGTTCACTTGACATGGTCAGATCATTCACAGAAATAAGGGAATTCTCGGTAAAATAAGCTCAAATCTTGCAACCTTTAGACCGGATCTCACACGAGTTATTAATCAGAAAGCTCCTCGTGCGAAAGCGACGTTCCAGACTCAGCTGTTGGTCCTGGAAGTACGGATTCAAGTTGAAAGCAGGAAAGTCGTACTATGGGAATTACTTCTAGTAGATATTGATAGTCCAGGAAATCTCTTCGGTGCTGAAACTTGGACCCCAGACTGTTAGTGTATACAAGTAATAGTTCCAAGTTAATATCAAGGGACGAACTTCAACTTAAAATCCATTCTTCGCGGATTCAAGGACGCTTCGAATCTCGATGATTTCTTGTTCAACAAGCAATTTGGTTGGTACACAGATGCCTCGCATACAAGTCTTCTATTATATCATTGATCTTCAATCTTCACTGTCTATCTGTACGGGTTCCAAAGGAAGGATTAGATGTGGGAACGGTTCCTTGGTGCGACGCATGCCTTAAGAAAATCCGGATGTGATGTACGTATTTGTGCTGTGACATGGGATCACAGCACCTAGTACAAGAGCTTGGCAGGCATGAGATTGTACGGTTGGTACTGTCGTCGTTTGTCTTATAGACTGGTACTTGAGTGGGTAACAAAAATCCACGCTCACGTTCTAACTGCTCCCGCCGACGATATACCATCATACAAAGCACTTATGTGATGCATTTGACTGTAAAAAGCCCCATCGTCCTCTATACACAGAAACAAAAAAAAAGCCTGGAAGCTAATCAAAATCCAGCCTGGGCAGCCGCTCGCTCCGCAAGAGAGCCTCGGGGTTCCCATACCTTAACGTGGGGAGTAATGTCCTTCTCCCCATGGACCGGATTCTCGTCCAGACCCCAGGCACCTCCACCAGGCGTCTCGATGACCAAGCGATCTCCCTTACCCATGAACACAGTCGCCTTCCCACCGATGTTAATTTCACGTGTGGGAATAGGGCTGTACCGTGCATGAGGGTCGATATCCCCGTCTTCTGGACGCAGACATTTAACCCAGGTGTTCCGGCCCAAGGCACCAGGACCTCCGCCCTCCATGCCGTATGGCTGCCGTGTGCGTCTCTATATTAAAAAAATCGCAAAATCCGTCAGTCAAGAATCCAGCCATGTGACCTTTGAACCACCCCACGCGTGTCGCGGGAGGATGGAACCTGACATACATACCTCAGAGAGAATTGATACTTGCATCGGCTCCAGGAACTCAATGTCACGGATAACACCTTCGCCGCCATGCCATTTTCCCAGCCCGGCGGAACCGTGGCGCAGGCCAAATTGGTGGAGCATCACGGGGTAGCGCCGCTCGAGAATCTCTACGTCTCCAATGCGCGTATTGGTAATGTGGGTGTGGACACCGTCCGTCCCGTGCCACCCTGGCCCGGCTCCCGAACCGCCAGCGATTGTCTATGAATGTGACATGAGACATAAAGGGGGAACGGAGGTTAAGGTTGAATTGGAATGGGACGTACCTCGTAGTAGCCCCACCCGGCAACTGCTTTTCCGTCTTTGTCTTTATCACCCGTGCCAAATGTCAAATTACTGATGTTGTAATATTAAGGATGGGAGACAACATGATGGAGTTATTTCTTACTTTGTACATCCTTGACTGGCCGCGGCAGCATGGAAAGCTTTAAGAACCACATCCACAATCCGCTGAGATGTAAGGACATTACCACCACACACAGCAGCCGTGCGTGACGGTGAAAGAAGGGATTTCTGAGGTATTTTGACTACGCTCCATTAGCTTCACTGGGATCTCTTAGGAATGACTCTAAGGACTCACTTTCCAACGGTGCTAGACATCCTGCATTGAGTGGAATGTCAAGATCGAGCATTGCCCGCATGCAATAAATAACCGCGGAGTGGACCACAGAAATCGGGGCATTGAGGTTTCCTCGTACTTCGTATCCCGTACCCTCAAAGTCAAGAACAGCAGAGCCCTCGGTCTCATTGATTTCTACCCGAAGGCTGATCTGTCAGAGTCGCAAGATCACTGACGTATTTCGTTGTCAAAGCGAGAAAAGGACATACAGGAGATCCATCATCAAGATAGTCAATTGAGCTGAGCACATTGGTACCTGCACGTTTGGCTACATCTCGGAGGAGGTTTCTAACGGACATTTCTGCATTGGCACGGATGTGATACATGTACTCCTGTACAGTAGCAAGGCCATAATCCTCGACGACTAAAGTGACAGATGGGATTAGTCTAATATGGTCGTACTTATGTGGGCTCTCTGATCTACATACTTGCATGGATGAGCTGGATACCCTTGTGGTTGGCAGCGATTTGCTAAGAAAGGGATCAGTTTATGTTCATCGAAATGTTGGGTTCAGCAGATACGTACTGCCTTGAGATCGCTCTCGACGTCACGGATGTTTCTGCACCCAGAACTGCCTGGATAACGACTAGGCTTATCAACCATATATTCCACTAGACCGTCGTGATCGAATACGCCTCCATCAACGATTTTGAAGCTCTCGATCTCGGCACCCTCCTCGAAGATGTTGACAGAGGTGGGTGGCATCGAACCGGGTAAGATCCCACCGATATCGGCATGATGCCCACGCGATGCAGTGAAAAATATGATTTCTTTCGTGTTGGAGTCGAATACTGGTGTAATTATCGTAATATCGGGAAGATGGCTGTAATCAACGTTTACATTTGATGTCAAAGCGACGAAACAAGGTGCTCACGAGCCTCCAGCATGAGGTGAATTTGTCATTAACACATCACCCTCTTTTAAAGTTTTTCCATGTCGTTTCATCTGATACTGAACCGCACTATAGCGATTTAGGTTAGCTCAATGAAATCGAGGGGTGCAGATAAACTTACAAGCTCATGGATCCCAAGTGAATAGGGATGAATGGCGCATTCGCCACCAAATCTCCATCAGGGGCGAACAGGGCACAAGAGAAGTCGAGGCGCTCCTTGATATTGGTGCTGATAGAAGTTTGCTGGAGCGAACGTCCCATTGCTTCGGCGACACTCATGAAACGGTTCGCAAAGAGAGTAAGAAGGATTGGATCTGGGCCATTGGAAGGTATTTTCGAGGAAGACGGGTCGATTTTCCCTGGCATATTGAATGTCCAACGAGATCCTGGCTGCGCTGCGTCCGAGTATTTATAAGGATTCCGCTCGATTTCCGGTCTCGGTCCGTTTTTGCGTCTTTGAAAACGGTTTCCTAAGACTTTTGACTCTCAAGAATATCGGGTTATCAAGACTTCTGCCAACCACAGCTCGAAGACACGAAAGGGCCACGAGACAAGTAGATAATTACCTTCTAGCAAAGAGACGCCGGGCCGTGGGAGCCGGGACCGCGTCAGATTCGTGACTGACAAATGAGCGTGACACATTCTTCTACTTACTACTTACCTGTTAGAAGGTTTTTTACACGTATTCCTCACGCCAAAGGTAGGTAATTGGTTATATTTTGCCACTAGTTCCTGTGTCGAAATCGACGCAATGCTGATTGTGTTCGGCCAGGCTAAACATAAGAAATTCGCGTCTACTTTGTTCAACGCGTCTTTTCAACTTTGCCAGGCATGACGGTGGAAACCCTTACAGAGTATATTGCATCTCAGGATGAACTCCTCCAGGAGGCGGCATTAGCGTTACCACACGAGTTCACAAAATGTACTTACTCATTGGGGCATATCAGGTACGCACCTATTATGTCCTAAGTCATAAGCATAATCATGAACTAAGCTCAATGAACAAGACAAGCAGTGTATCTCTGTCTATCTTGTTCAGTGGAACGAGGCATCTGCTCGGCCTGCTCAGTTGCTTGTCACACCGACCACGAGCAGATTGAGTTGTATGTTTCACTATCTCAATCCAATCCCGAGTCTTGTCCGACCAAATTACTTACTCAGGTTTCCGAAGCGAAATTTTCGTTGTGACTGTCCGACTACCTCCATTCCCCAATCATGCACCCTGCACAAGATTCTAGAAGAAGAGAATGCGTCAAATATATATGGTCCGAATTTCAAGGCCCAGTTTTGTCGGTGTGGTCGGCCGTATGATGCGAGAACAGAACAAGAGACAATGATACAATGCTTGATCTGCGAAGTCCGTGCCGGTTCGGTTTGCCAAGTCAATTACTGATCAGATCGTTATTCTAGGATTGGTTCCACGAATCGTGTTGTAACCTTCGGGAAAGACCAACTTCCAGAAAATCCACCCCCGAGCCACCCCCGGAACAAGCGGAAGCCCATGGAGAAGACGATGATTTTCAATCTGAAGGATCTCTAGGCCTTCCACCTGGCCTCATATCTGGTACTGAATACGACTCTTTCATTTGTGGGCCATGTGCCTCCAGGAATAGGACACTCGTGAGATGGGCAGGCACGCCAGGTATCACCATGGTTGTAAGAGATACTCCCGCCGAACCGTGGAGGTGCCTTGTGGATGAGCTCCCTACAACAGAAGATCCGGACCCTGTAAGCATCGAATTTACAGGCCCGAATACCGCCGATGGGCCGACTGTTGGAAGCAAGCGTCCCCTCTCTCCGTCGAATGTAGAATGTTCGGACGCAAAGCGGCTGCGAGGAAGCTCTCAGGCCCCTGTACCTTCTTCCAGTACCTCCTGTCTTGCCCCGGATTCAAATTCCATGGCACAAAAAATCTATCAACAATTTGATGCACCTGCAACTGCTTCTCTGGGTACTGGTGATCTCTTCTTATCGGAAGGTTTCCGAGATAGGTGGTGCCGCTGTCCTTCTGTGGGTTGACCTGCTTCTTTCGTCAAAATTCTCATGTGTAGATCTTACATTGCGGTCCGCTTCCAGTGTATGCCCCCCCTTGAGGCGATGCCATGTCTTCTTGTAGAAGACGAGACTTATGAGCCTCCTGAAGACCCCGATTCAGGTGGGTATAATCATGGTATTTGTAACATTGAGGGGTGTGCCACGACGATCGGACTCCGATTGTTCCACATACATCTCGTTGTGGTCCTCTGCTAACGATAGTGATTGTCGTTCAGGCCTTTCTCTGGAAGAACTTGGTATGCGTGCTCTAGAACGTCTGCCGCGCGATAAGGCGATTGACGGTATTCATGCGTTCAATGGAATGCGGTCAGGATCCAGCATTTCTTGTTTATCTTGATCCTTTGCCTTATCCAAATATCCAATACAGGGATGATCTGGTTAAGTATCTCCGACCCTTTGCGCAAGAAGGCAAGGTGGTTAGCGAGACCGATGTCAGGGATTTTTTTGCATCACTTACGGAGGCTGCGAAGAAAGGTCGCAGATAGTGTCCTTATTCAAAGTCGGGCTATTTTTTGCTATCTTTGCATACTATGCGGCAGCGTCGGTTGAAAGCCGCCTTGATGTTCTATCATCCGGAGAGGGAAGCTATCGAAGTGTCAGGCACTTTCTGCATCGATGAGTTGCAATTCTTCGGTTTTTATGTAGGGTATTTGCCGAACAGAAAAATTGAAGCCTTTGTTCGTGTCACTTCTTCGCGAGACTTCGGTATATGTGCACGGCTCGCCTCAACTGTTCAAGCCGAAGTCTATAACTCGTGTCATGGTGAGTCAGCACGAGTCATCGTTCAGAATGCCATATCCAGAGGCGATGCGGCGTGCGCCGCTGCTCGCCATGTAGCATCGCACCTTGTCAACCCCGGCCGAGTCGGACGCCTTCTTTCACGATCACCTACCATACATACATTGTGAACTTCACGATATTTGCTGTGCTCCACGCTGTCCCCGAAACTTGAAAGTATATGTATATACTTATTAGTCAATTTTTGAAGGAGTTTAACGTAAGATCGCAGTTTTGCTTCGGGCGGTTTCGCATTCAACTTGAGCATATTGGAGCAATCAACAATCAATACAGACGAACAGAGACCGCTGTTAGGTGGAATCTATTTCGAGAAAAAATCAGAACTCCGGAGAAGCCACCAAGTAGCACGATAGTGGAGATTACCTAGGCCAGTTAGAGACGCATCGACAATTGCATGTGGCTCAGACTGTCAGGGATAAGTATGGAGCTCAGAGAAAAGCGTTAAGATTGTGTGATAGATTCCTTTCCGATTGTAAATGGGATACAATGCCATAAATAAGCCCAGCTTCGTAGCTATCTTCACTGGTATCCGATCGTTCTGAAGACAATAAATATCTCATAGATAACAGAATCAAAAGTTTGGTATCATGGTCAGAACATCTCTCGAGTTCGGCATGGACTGAGAGCCCGTGGCAGGGGACAGTCAAGCTAATCATCGGAGGTGACGCACTATCTATAGCACGGCTTGAATATATTCTGCTTCGGGTATAGCGTTTCCTGTGTGGATAGGCAGGGCTGCAAGGTAATCCTTCCAGCCCGCATCCGTCACTATCGGTGCCTGAACATATTTCGCAATGTTGAGTTGTTCGAGGTATGAAGACAGATCAGGCAGCATTGCTGACACTGCTGCGTCCTCGCGTCGCCGTTGTGCGATCCTAGAAAGACTTCCCTGCTCTGAGTACCACGCCTGGTCTTGTCGTATCACGGCACACTCATAAACATCTAAAATCGGTTTGGGAAGATTGGAGCGAAGTGCCGCGGAGTAAGCGAGAGCGTGACCGATTGCCTCCACAACTACCTGAGACTGTGGCAGAATCAAGGCATTGAACGAATCGCTGCGATAGTCACCACCGATGCTTTCCAGGAGTGCAATATTTTCCTCCAGAAGAGAAGACGCATGGAGTGCAAGGAGTGATTGGTCTGGATCAGGCATGGGGACTTCATAACGCTTTTGGAGTAATTCGGAGAAAAGACGGATGCACAAGGTCATAATGTCCCCTTCGGCGATGACAACGCCTTTGCCATCATTCTAGAATCGCCAAATATAAGCCCAAGTACAGCATCCGAGGTAAAAGACTGACCTCAATACGCGCCATATAGTTGTGCTCGAATGTGCCTTGGGCCCCGCAGCGTTCTGCGACCTCAGGTACGCATCGTTGGAAATGTCGACATATGGTTGTTTTCGCGATGACAGATAGGGCATGACGAACACGGTGATCTGTTGTCTTCGTGGCCTGCTCAACGACAATGGGGAACCAATTAGCCGTGACCATTCCAACTGCGGTCGCGTGAACGATAGGCCACTGCTGCGTTCGGAAGCTGATGATAGGTACAGGTGTGGAGCGTTTGCCCACTAAACTTCGATGCATCGAGTAACGGCCCCCAATGTAAGCAACAGCCTTGATAGCCGAAATCCACGGCGCGGGGACAGCCATAGTCCCAAGCTGGATCCGCCATATTTCGTCCCACCATGCTTCAAGTGATCGCTGAGGGGTAGTATATTCAAGGATGTCGGAAGCGACAAGGGCAGTGGGCGGAAGATGGACATGATCGAAGCTTGTAACGGAGAAGTCGAGCGGTGCGGTACCGCTGCGAGGAGGAAGGCGAACAGAACGGATACCATGATACATTTCACGTTCGCTGCAAATTGGGGTGACGAAGAAGCGGGACCCATGGTCATTACCATCAACTATGAGCCGAGCCATGACCAGGGCGACCTTCGGTATGCCGAACGATGGGGTTGAGGCGGGCATGAATCTGTAGCGATGTGAATGGCGTGCAACACGAATCACCAGCGACATTCAACACCTACTTGGCCGCTTCCTCTCTGGGTGTATGAAGAATATACCCATCAGTAGTTTTTGTTGCAGTGGTCTCGATATTGAAAGCGTCTAGACCGTGACCACGTTCTGTTAAGAGGTAAATACCGACAGTGTCGAAGCGCAACATCCGATCGACCAATGCTTTGAAGTCTGGACGTTTCTTCAAGTGTCGAGATAGAGTACCAATAGTGAGTCCGATATGTGCGGCAATGATAGTAAACATTGCAATATCCAAAGAGCATATAGGATCCATCATCATAGACCAGAACTTAGAAGAACAGTGTTGTACATCCGATGACGTCAATCCTGCAGCGAAGGTGAGCAACAGTTGTACGTTAGCAGAACAAGGATACAGACGGTATGTCTGTAGAAGGAGGCGTGCTCTTCGATAAGAAAGGGCAACACGTTCATCCGCTGAGAGAAGTTCAACTTTGGTTCTAAAGAGAGGATGGAGGTAGAGTTCACTAGCCATGGTCAACCAAGTACTTTGGACTCTACCCCGTCCTCCGAGCTTTTATCTGCAACGGAAAATCCGTTTCGGGATATCCTCACTAGGATCCCGATAGTTGCATGCCTCTACGTTAACCAATAGATCATGTCGGATTGCATTCCCAGAACGGTTGGGAAACATGCAGACGTGCGCATCATGTCAAGCGTGATCTTTGGTCGCAAGCCGCCACTAGGAGGTAAGTTCTGCCGATCGATCCCAGATGTATCTGCCTGCCCAAAGTGTGGCAGCAGAAACATACGCTTGATCGGGAGATTGCATGCTGAAAAGATTTGTGTGCCGTAAAAAGCTATGTATGACCCATCGTTCGCTCTGAAAATGTTCTTTCATGATGGATTGTAACTGGTGGGAAGCTTACACTGGATCAATATAAGCTTCGCTGCCAAACAGGCGAAAGCCAAGACCACGATACCTCATTTGTCTACCCGTTCCATTCGGGGTATATTTTGAGATTTCGGTCTGATAGCCCTGAACTATTGGAGAGGACCATACTTATTTCTTTCCAGAGCCTTCCAGAGTTCGGCACGATTGATGATCAGAAGTTTACACATATTTGAATTCGGTGTTGGCCGTGTCACAACAAGCCACGCAACGAGCTTTGTTATCGCAAAGATCGTAGACGAATGATGTTCCAAGTATTTTCTCCGTTATTTCAGTGTAAGTGGATGAGGACAAATAGGTCCGCGAGGTTTCTGCCGGTTGGGTAGGAGTTCGTGTGAATCCGCTGTGGCAACTTCCGGGAGACTCTGACTGCAAGATTTTTCAATCTTTCTCCTTCCAGCTTCAGGATTTGCTGGTCGTGTTTCTGTCATTTCTGAAAGCATGGCGCCTACATATGTACCTAGTATTATTGCTTGCGACTCTCACACATGACATACACCGTACGAACGTCAACGTATGTACTTACATTCGCCTGTTCTGTCATCATCTGATTGGAAAATCTTTCAAAGCCGTGGACAAAAACGCCTGGGCTAAGTCCGTCATTGTCCGTTAAATCATTCAAGAAAAAGTTTCCTAAGGCGAATAATGGCACACAAATTTCCGAAGTGGAGCCCAGCTGCAGTTCATGACTGGCGTCATGGTCGATCACATGAATGATTTTGACCTTGATGATCGCACATTATAGACGGTCGGCCAACGTTAACTTGAAGGAGCTGGGCCATCCCAATCTTATGACAGATCGCCATTTCAAGCCATTCGCTCTCCTGCACATTCCTTTGCAGACTTTCGTGCAGTCCTCTCCGAGGAAAATTACCCGGCATAAGGCATAGCTAACAACGATGGCTCCGCAAAAACAAAAGAAAACTTTGTCGATACTGAAGCGACTATGTACATACCACGCTCGCGCTATGATGATTTCCACACGCTTCGATTCTTGATTCTTTTTCGAAGCTTTATCAAGCGATGCCAGGCAGCGTGAGAAGGTGTGAGATCAATCATAACTGCTGACTAGGGCTTTGTCTGTTGGGACCAGGCAATCTTCGGGATGGCCCATATGGGCTGAAATTTGCCGTGTCGAATACGTAGAAGAGGCTGTTTGCCGGTCTTGCCGCATACTCTCGGGGGTTCTTCGTGGGACACACGCTTCCTTGATACTTGCTGACATGCATATAACCGCAGGCTAGTACTTCATCTTCCTATGACCATGTCCCAGAAGAGCGGGGGTGATGTTGTGCTTTCGCCTGATCACCCCGCTCATTCCAATGATTCTGAACAAGGCTTCCCATCCCCATCAAATGATTCATCGACAGCGAAAGAACATCTCGAGGCCATGGCTCAACCGCCGCTCGTGGCAAACTCTCTGACTCTACCGGAAGGTGGCATACGAGCATGGCTTACAGTGTTAGGAGGGTTCGTGTTCTTCTCGACAGTTCTTGTATCTTTCTTTCCCCCTGACATTCACCCAGCACAATGGTTACATTCTGCACATTCGGAGTCGTTCAGTCCTTCGGGGTCTATCAGGACTACTATACTGTTAGTTCTATCTTACACGCCAAATAATGAAAATGACGATATGTTGTGCAGAGAATATCTCTCAAGGAACATACTCCGTCCTCTATCAGCTGGATAGGATCCATCCAAGTCTTCTTCGTGTTTGCAATTGGTCTACCGGCTGGAAGACTATTCGATGCAGGATACTTTCACCATTGTATAGTTGGCGGGTCCTTGATCTATATCTTTTCGTAAGCACTTTGCCAATTGTCACTACCAATGTGGTTTTATCTCTCTGAGTAGGATATTCATGCTGTCATTGGTGCAACCGCATCATTATTACCAAAATTTCCTTGCACAAGGTGTTGGGATGGGCACTGGAATGGGTCTGATGTTCCTGCCTTCTTTGCAAGTGACCTCGCATTATTTTGCCAGGCGGAGGTCACTTGCGATGGGTATTGTCATTTCAGGTGAGTCACTTGGACTCAAACTGGAGACCTGGAGCAACGTTTACAACTGCTTTAAAGGCTCCAGTGTTGGAGGGTGCCTTTACCCGATACTTTTGAACAACATGTTTGCGAGAACGTCCGGATTTGGCATGGGTGTCAGGTGCGCAATTCCATGTTAACGTAAATCTAAGTCAGATGACGACGTTTACCTTTGAGATTTTTCCAGAGCGGTTGCTTTTATGGATTTGGGGCTTCTCATAGTAGCTAACTTAGTCATGAGAGCACGGCTACCACCCAAGCGGCGTGGAACGGAGGGAGGATCAGTTGTCAAGGAAGTCATGGCCGATGGCCCGTACCTTCTCTTCGTATTTGGTTCGTTCTTGGTGCGTGTTGCATACATAATATCACTAACGTCAGACATTGAAGACTGTTGTAGATTTTCTGGGGAATTTTCGTGCCCTGTACGTATCCTTCATGGAACTCGCATCCATTAAGGTACTAATCGTAGTCAGTCTTCTATCTTCAACTTTACGCTGTGCTCCATGGCGTGTCTCCGGCGTTTGTCAAATATTCAGTATGACGTTTGTTCTTGTTCACCACGTTTTGACTAATCATTCTTGATCCGTTAGATCACGGTAATGAACGCCGCATCGATCTTGGGGAGGACAGTACCAAACTTTGTTGCAGATATATACGGTCCATTGAACGGTAAGTCACCCGTCATTTATTCTTATAATTTGATGGATGGACCGGCCCATAGTCATGATACCCACTGGCATAATATCCGGTAGTTTAGTATTTGCAATGTTTGGTGCCACCAGCATAGGGGGCACAGTCGCCTTTGGCGTCTTCTACGGGTTCTTCTCGGGAGGAGGTTGGTTAGCTTTGTCTTTTTGGAATTGTAGTTTCTGATTTTATCTGTGTCAGCTGTGTCAGTCGTGACGCCAGCTGCCGTTTCCTTTGTGTCTCGCAAGGACCACTCAGATCTTGGGTGATACTGGTTTCCATCCATTAGACGTTGTACTAACTACTTTTATACTTAAGAATACGGATCGGTCTTCTATCTTTCATATTGGCTTTTGCTCTACTCACGGGGAACCCAGTTGCTGGTGCACTTCTATCGCCACCTGAGTATAGGTGGCATCAACCTCTAATCTTTGCAGCTGTGAATGGCATTTCTTTTTTTGTTTAGATTTGTACTGATCGCTATATGAAGGTTGTAACAATCGCTGGAGCTGTTTGTCATTTGACAGCTCGTAGTGCACTTATGAAAAGAAAAGGCACTCACATCTTGTGATGCACCAGCAGAAATAATCTAGATTACGAATCACCTTCGGACTCTAAGGTACGGACCATGTAGCACTTGTAGTACCCAGACAATAATGAATAGTGGATTTCATTCGTTATTGCGTTGGATGAGGATCGTGTAGTTGGAAGAAATAAACGATTGTGTCACTTTGCACCACGAAATTACCAGCCACATAAATCAAGAGTGGCTGCGATGCGTCGGAGGTTTGCACGCAAAGTTGTGTATCAATAAATGGGTGGCGTTCGAGTCATTGGCGACATTCAAAAAATTTCAAGTTCCTCGTTTTTAAACTTCTAAGCCTCACTCTAGAATGTACTAGTGTGTGTGAACTGTAATGATATAGTAGTAGGAGTACGGGACTAAATACTCTCCTAGGGCACAAACTGGTCCCCTTCAATCTGAACTGTCCTCAGGCTGAACGAGTATTAGTTCTCCAAATATGGAGTTAGAGCTCGCGATAGACTCTAAACTCGCCTAACTGCTTGCCTAGCTGAGTCGGTGTACCCAATTTGTAATCCAG
Organism: Termitomyces sp. T27; assembly: GCA_017657375.1. NCBI lineage: Eukaryota > Fungi > Basidiomycota > Agaricomycetes > Agaricales > Lyophyllaceae > Termitomyces > Termitomyces sp. T27. Next base: position 2,124 of record JAGGAW010008648.1, on the reverse strand, counting down.
TATCGCAGTCCCTGACTCTTGCATCGTAGTTGTCTATATCTTCGGTGAACATTGGAAACTCAAGAACTCATTACAATCATGAAGATTGCCTGAAAAGTTTCTGCTGGTAAACGATCTCATGAAGGGGTTTCTGTTCATCCAAGCACTTCCATATCGGTATTAAATCGTCTACTAGGATGTCGAGTGTCGCTTATTTGTATAGCACATTAAATAGCACAGCGATTTACATTCCCAAGTACCGTGTGAGACGAATTCCGTTCAAATTCCAAAGTGATACATATCGACTCCGAAAATGTCCCTGTTACAATTGAGGATGAAGAATAGTGTTGGCGGATGTAATAGTTGGTGCCGACGGGTTCGACGTGGGCACCAACGTCATTGGAAAGTGGATTTCGGACACAAGTAATGAAGTGACGCTGAATTCCGCCATTCTGACCAGTGGTTTAATGAGTAAAAGACAAAGGCCTAAGGCCTAAAGTCCTTGACAGAGGGCTCGGGTGCATGTCGAAATGGATTGAAACAGGCTTGAGGAAAGTAATCTCAACCACCCGTCTTCGCAGTGGGCTATCTGACTCGTCCACGCTAGATACTTCATAGGAGCATAGAATCAATAGGCTACCAGGAAGCGAGCTTCTACTAATTCTAGTCCACATCCCGGAAATTCGGTCGAGCCCTCAGAATCGCGCTCCGGAAGAGGGTGCCCAACTTACTCAACCAGGAGTAGCAGGATACTTACATATCCTTTCAAATATTTCAACCTTGATCTTCTGAGGTTCGAATCACGGAGACAATTTGATCCCGGGCCCTTTGAGCATCGCATCGCCCAATCCTTACTCGATACGTTCCATGTTCCAGTAGAGGCAAGCTCCCGAATTTGGCAAGGAACATCACACCTCATATCCTTGTAAGTTGGGAATCGGCCGATTTGAACAACTTTGTCTGCCGGACACGGGTAGTACTAACTTGTCCGAAGAAGTTGCGCATTCGTAGCTGGTTTGGACTTTTTCTTTCGTCGTTTAGACCGCTCGATGTTACTTCGCGGTTGCTTCTTAGCTAAGCGGATACACCGGCGCTCGGTCTTAAAGCTTGATTCTTGAAGCTTGAAGACGCACAAACTTCGCGAAGTCTCTTTTCAGCTATGCAGGACCATGCCACCATGGTCAAGTCGCTTAGGGCCCGTTCGGCAACCCAGCCCGGACCTACGCCTTGATTAGAGACTTGTGGAAGGGGCCAATGCTGTGCATGGCATTACTCGGATGTTGATGTTTGTATATTGAGCTATTTGATTCCTGTCAGGAAACAAAAATTCAAAAAAATTCTGTGAAAAATAATTATTCCATCAATTTCTTATGCCACTCCATATCATGTAGTGATATATTCACTATATTCCAGGTACATTATCCATTATCTATTCAAGTAGATTTAAAGTAGGTATGTCACTGAGGATCAACTGAAGATTGTATTCAGTGTGATTAAAAGAATACAGACCTACAGATGTAAGAGTGATGACAGATATCAAGGAGATACCTCACATCATGATACAACAACAGGGAAAATGAAAGGAAGAAAGTTGCCACCATTCAGATAGCAGCCAACAAGGATAGGATTGATATTGATAAAGGACACAGAGGATACTAGCAGAGGATACTTACTAGTACTTACTTAGTCATGATTCCTATGCCCAAATAATGTCCAGGAATGTCCTGCATAGTATGTGCTCTCTATACTCAATGACACACACATGTTTGTAGAGAGATTCACACATACTTATTAAAGAGCACCAGAATACAGGCCGAAACATTGCCGTCGACATGTCGAAAGGATGGAATTAATTTTGTGATTATGCAATTAATATCTTGGCATATCAGTTGGGATAACCCCCTTACACACAATAATTCCTTTTTAGGGTTTTTTTGGGTTTATCAGCCAATCAGAGCACAAGAAATAGGCAGACAAATATATACAAAGAGTGTACCAAAGGGCTGAGAAATGTTGGGTATGAATACTTGTAGAGGGGGCCAATGCTTTGCGTGATGTTTGTAAATTGAGCTATTTGATGATTCTTGTCAGGAAACCAAAATTCAATGAAAATTTTGTGAAAAATGATTATTTCTGCAATTTCCT
>JAGGAW010008647.1:0-29227 GCA_017657375.1 Termitomyces sp. T27 | reverse complement strand
GTGGCAAGCAGCAACTTTGTATGCTTCAGGAAGTGACAGAATAAGTTCGATTTGTGAATTTGTGAATTTGTGAGATGGGTTTCTTTCCACCCGAAAAAATATGATCAACGGTCATGATCAAACCAAGCCGGGCCCAGCCGGCCTGGCACTTAGTATGTAGTAACCAAGTTATACCTGAACCGCTGCACTTACTTTACATAGATCCAAATCTGGGTTCAACGTTCTAAGTGAACACAATGACGTTTGTATCGCAGTTCAATGGTCGTCAAGTTTCAGTACTGATACATAGCAAACTTACAAAATGGCTGAGATGTTGACGCCTCTTGGTTGGCATGATACTCGCTTGGTGACTGAGCTAGAGCTGTAGTGACACCGTCCATCTGCCGAGGGGGGTCGTGCATTTGATGTAGATTGGTAACCAGTACCTCCAAGGATACAAGTATTGATATCAGGTCCTTGTCTCTGTACGTAGAGGGAACAATCATCAGCCTTTTCCATATGCATTTGACTACTGTTATGTGATGCGACCACTCGTCGACAGGTCAGGATGCCGGCGCATCAGTGGACATAGTATTATCATTAAGTATATCTTATGTATGATAAATAATACATCATCTGCCAAAGAGCTACATGGCGCTCGGATTATCCTCGAAATAGTTTCCCTTGAGTGACGCCTCATAATCCCATTCCTCCATCCCCATAACCTCCCTCCCAAGCCTATACTTCTGTAACAACTCCACTACCTTCGCCTCATCCGGCTCTCCCTGCTCCAACAGCTCCGGATCGGGCACAGGCGGCAACGTCCTAAACACGACCCTCGCCACCTCTACCTGATCCAAGTACGCCTGGGGGGTAAGCGGCGGCGCGTACTTGGTCTCTAGCTCGATAACGCGCTCGATCGACCCGTGCTCGCGGATGAACTTGAGCGCACGTGCGGGCCCGACGTTTTTGATACGTTGGGAGAAGTCAGTGCCGAGGAGGAGGGCGAAGTCGACGAAGGAGGAGCGATCAAGTTGGAGGACGGCGCGGATTTCGGCGCCGGAGACGAGTGTGAGGGGTGTGTTTTTGCTTGTGAGGTTGCGGACGAGGGGGGCTTCGTAGATGAGGACATCCTGAGTAGGATGGGTGGTTAATTGTTCATTAAAGCAATGGGGAGCGGATAGATGAGAGAACGCACAGTATCTTCACTAATAACATAATCTGCCAACCCATTTAAGACTATTGATGAAGCTAACGCTTCCGCCTCATACGCGCCCGACGTCTCCAGACATGGCACACCCATCGCCTTCAAAATCTCCTTCGACTCAAGATACGTGCTCGACGTCGGCGGTTTCATCCTCCTCTCAAACGAAGCTGACATGTACTCGCTCGTCTCGAACAACCTCTTCAGTGAATCGGGCAACTTCGACTCCCTCGGCTCAGCGGCGAAGGCGTCCCAGAACCGGCCTTCCTCGAGCGTGAGCTGGAATTGTGCCTTCGTCATTACGATCTCGGCTTGGGTGTCTGGGTCGCCGACGCTGGGGATTGTTGGGGAAGAGTCAAGTGAGTCGGAGAGGGTGGCGAGGCGGGAGACGCTTTGACGGTATGAGAGGTATAGGTTTGATAGTTGGCTTGGGACGTCTTCGGGGGTGGGGTTGGTTTGAGAAGGGGTAGCCGGAGGTAAGTTATTTTCAGATGAGGGCGGTTCGGGTATGATCTCTTGCATGTTCATGTATTGCGTGGTGATGTCTTCGGAGAATGATTGGGATATGTCAATCTTTGGCGATGCGGGTTCGAGTTCGTCAGTTGATGATGGGGAGTCTTCAATTCTAGATTGCAGATGAAAGTCGTGTGTATGCTCAGGTGTGACAGTCGTGTACACGTCTGGTTCAGATTCGAATGGGAAATGCAACGGGTCTGGATAGAAGGGCGCCTCGGGCTCTTGAAACCACGGGTGACACGGCGGGATATGCTCAGGAGAATCCTGAACACGCGTTGGATCTGCTTCGAGTAAGAAAGAATCAACATAGTCCGATACGAGGTGGCTGTCGGTAACTTCGTCTGCCAGGGATTCAGGCATGAGAAGGTCGACGTCGACTGAAAGGCGAGATGTCAAGGGTTCCTTGGAAGGTGAGGACTCAGGCATGCCATCTTGCGGCTGTATGTCGTCTACGGGGATGGTAGCTGCTGGTGCTTCCACCGCTGACTCAGAGTCAGGAGCCAATTGGCGCAAAAGATCCGAAGTGCGTCTCCGAGTCGCGTCGTCGAGACTTCGGAAGCGTGGCAAAATGTCAGAAAGTTGTTTCAGCCGCTTTGAACGGTCAATCTCCAGCGCACCACGCGCCCTGACTTTTCGTTGAGCCTCCCTCCTTCGCGCGATCTGACATCAGGCGGTACTTCAGCAACAGAATACTTGTTCGGGAAAGCAAGCATACGGACTTCACGTGCTTTAGCGGTATTACGCTCCTTCCCGTCAAAGACACACACAGCCGAGACCCCCGCTTCCTGTAACTCTTTCGCGAGCCTATACCACATCTGTACATGGCGGTACGGATGCGGTGTTGGCGCAAAGTGTAAACGCTGGGTTATGAGTGTTCCATCGCTGTAGTTTCGTATCACGTTGTGAGACGAGTGCCAGATGACACGATGGGTAGAGACTTGCCACATACATCACGACTTTCTTACCGGCTAGCCCTCGAAGACGGTCTGGGAGCTGTTTAATGACCTCTGGACTGCGTGTCAAGTAAGTCTAAATGCAATTGAGGAAATTGCCACACGTATACCATGTTTTTTGAAGGAAAGGCGTGAGCCCCAACACACCCATAAATCAAGTGATGGTTGAGGAGAAAAAAGGTCATCGGCCCGGGGTACCGGTTTAACTCTTACGTCATGTTCGCGACCAAGTCTGAGGCAGATAAAATACAACATGCAATGGATTGATCGATTCGATACAAGATTACAAGTCGAAAGCACAAAAATGTACATTGAACCACATCAGAACACAACATTCCCTTCATAAGCCAGCAAGTCCAGTGAGAGCAGATAGAGCAGCCTTGATCTGAGTGACGAATTGATTCAATTGCTGGCGCGTCTTGTCTGGAGGACGAAAAAGATTGAGATAGAAGAGAAGTGGCGTCAGCATGACACGCGTTTCCGACGACGAAAAAGGAACAAGGTAATGAAACAAGAGGGAAATCATGACGGAAGAGAGTACTGCCTACCAACGGTACCAGCAAAGAACCATGAAGACGATCGAGGACGTGACAAAGACATGCCTTGTTCTGTTTCCGTGTTCATCACGGAAACAATCTTCCTCTCGATGTTTTGAGCCGCGAGTGAGCTTTCGTGTTTGGGGCGCGCGGCAGCCCACGCGTGCGTCTCCAAAATGGCATCAAGCAGCATCAAGCCGAGCTCTGTAACAGAGATAGAGGCAAAAAATCGTCAGTTGACGCGAAGCGACGCCGAAAACGCGCATATATGCACGCAGATGCTCAATTTGCTCGACCTGTTCTTGAACCGCGTACCTTTCTCGAATGCAGTGTCACGACTAACTTCGTTGTTAAACGGCAGCACAATATTGTTTTCGTGGTCGAAAGGCGGAAACTTCTCGCCGATGATATCAGAGAGCGGTCGAGTGTGGGTTGAGGGTGCAGTAGATTGCGAAGGTGTCCTCGTTTTAAATTTCGTCGGGGGTGGCGAGATTATATTTGGAGGACTAGAGGACACAGTAAGGGGGGCATTTTCACTGTTTGACTCGTCACTGGGCGCCGTGGGCGACGACGAAGAGGACATGGTGGTTGCCTCTCAAGATGGGAAGAGACACAGCCACCGGTAAACGTGACTTCTGGTCGTTCTCCCACGTTCAGCAAGCCACGTCTGCCGGTCTTGAGGCGCGTTCAGGGCCTTTACTATCTACAGCCTCGTCGACAACTTTTCTTACGACCCAGAGCCCTCAAAACTCGCCGGGCATGTCTGTTATGCTCACCAAGTTTGAGTCGAAAAGCAACCGCGTCAAGGGTATCTTCACTTTCACGTTAAGACTTCCCTCTCGATCTCTAACTAGCGTTTTAGGGCTTGCTTTTCACCCGACTCAGCCATTGCTAGCCGCTGCACTGCACAATGGGAGTGTTCAGCTGTGGAATTATCGCATGGGTGTTTTGGTCGACAGATTCGAGGAACACGAGGGTGAGCAAACCCGCGCCTTAGATGCTCGCAAATAACTTTTAATCGTGCCAATAGGTCCTGTTAGAGGTGTTGCCATCCATCCAACTCGCGCTTTATTGGTGACAGGAGGTGACGACTACAAAATCAAAGTTTGGGGTCAGTCCAATCAGTAATTCGACACGCCACAGCCTTCATTCATCGAATAACTAGACATCCGACCTCAAAATCGACGCTGTCTCTTCACTCTGCACGGTCATCTCGACTACGTTCGCACCGTGCAGTTCCACCATGAAATGCCATGGATCGTAAGTTACCATTTATCAGATCACATCTTATAACCTACTCTCCCAACAGCTCTCCTGTTCCGACGACCAAACGATCCGTATCTGGAACAGTACCTCGCGCCAATGTATCGCAGTCCTCACCGGCCACTCGCACTACGTCATGTCTGCTCAATTCCACCCTAAAGACGACCTCGTCGTCTCAGCATCGATGGACCAAACCGTCCGCGTCTGGGACATCTCGGGCCTCCGCAAAGGCTCACAACACTCAGGTGGTGGTGGCCCAGGCGGTCACTCGGGCGTAGGCAGCGGCGCGCCAGGCACCTTCGAGACCTTCGACTCTTTCTCGACCGTCAAGTACGTGCTGGAGGGGCACGATCGCGGTGTCAACTCCGCCATGTTCCACCCCACGCTACCGCTCATCATTTCCGCTGCGGATGACCGTGTCATTAAGATCTGGCGTATGAGCGAGACTAAGGCATGGGAGGTCGATTCATGCCGCGGGCACTTCAACAATGTCTCCAGCGCGCTGTTCCATCCCAAGCATGAGCTTATCGTGTCGTGTGGTGAGGATAAAACTGTACGTGTGTGGGACCTCGCGAAGCGTACGGCGATACAAACCTTTCGTCGCGAACACGACCGGTTCTGGATACTCGCTGCCCACCCGAACCTCAACCTCTTCGCTGCAGGCCACGATTCAGGTCTCATCGTGTTCAAGCTCGAACGCGAACGCCCTGCGTTCTCCGTGTACCAAGACACGTTGTACTACGTTCGCGACAAATACGTGCGCTCGTACGACATCAACACCGGTGCGGATATCGGGCTGCTTAGCGTGCGCAAGTTTGGGAGCCCGTATGTCCCCCCGAGAACGCTGAGCTTCAACCCGGCGGAACGTGCTGTGATCCTCACGATCAGTTCTGATAATGGGCTGTATGAGTTGGCGACCTTGCCTCAGCAAGCGCAGGGTGGGGAGTTGAAAGATTCGAGCGTGGATGGGAAAAAGGGGAATGGTCAGAGTGCGATCTTTGTGGCGAGGAATAGGTTTGCTGTACTCGACAAGACTAAGCAGGTGTGTTTCCCGTCAGATGGTAGTGAAGACACCTGACTCACTTGAGCGATGGGATACATAGATGATTGAAATTCGGGACCTCTCAAACACTATTGTGAAAACTATCAAAGCCCCTGTCGTGACGAACGAGATCTTCTACGGTGGAACGGCCAGCTTGATACTGAGCTCGACGACCTCAGTCGTTCTTTACGACATTCAGCAGGGCAAGACTTTGGCGGAAATCAACAGCCCTCCTGTTAAATATATCGTCTGGAGTTCTGATAACTCCTTCGTTGCTTTACTGGGCAAACACAGTATGTTTCTATGGCGTCTGGTTGGGCAACATTGTCTTACAAACTCTTCACAGCTATCACCATTGCAAACAAAAACTTCTCGTCCCATAGCTTTATCCACGAAACCATCCGCATCAAGTCTGGAGCATGGGACGACTCGGGCGTCTTCATCTACTCTACACTCAACCATGTGAAATACCTCCTTCCCCAAGGGTAGGATAAATCTCTCCCTATTGACCCTCAACGACTGACCGAGTTTTTCCTAGTGACCACGGTGTAATTTGCACCCTCGACAACCCCGTCTACCTCACAAGAATCAAGGGCAAAACTGTCCACTGCCTCGATCGCTCTGCCCGCCCGCGCACGATCACGTTCGACCCGACAGAGTACCGCTTTAAGCTTGCGCTCCTCAAGAATAATTACGAAGAGATGCTGTATATCATTCGGACTTCGACTCTCCTTGGACAGAGTATTATCGCTTATCTTCAGCAGAAGGGATTCCCAGAGGTATGTGTTGTGTTCTATGGGGCTTTTGGAGACGGTCTTAATGTTTGACAGATTGCTTTACATTTCGTGCAAGATACAAACACGCGATTCGAGTTGGCTATTGAGTGCGGAAATTTGGACGTTGCGTTGGAGACTGCAAAGGAGATCGATCGGACAGAGTGTTGGGATCGTCTGGCGCAGCAGGCCTTGAAGCAGGGTAATCACAAGGTGTGTTTGGATATTCCCTTCGCCTTGTTTTACTGACATCCTTCTTCTGTGTAGATTGCTGAAAAGGCGTACCAACAAATGAAGAACTTTGACAAACTCTCATTTTTGTACCTCGCCACAGGAAGCACAGACAAGCTGTCAAAGATGCAAAAGATTGCCGATGCGCGTGGTGATCCCATGTCACGATTCCATAACGCGCTTTATGCTGGTGATGTGAAGGGGAGGATATCGGTACTGCGTGATGTCGGTTTACGTGAGTATCTCACCCTTGCCTCCGCATATGCTTAAAGGTACCATTTCTAGACCCTCTTGCGTACTTGACGGCAAAAACTAATGGTCTGGACGAGCTGGCCGCAGAGATCCTGGAAGCAGCTGGACTCACCGAAGCCGACGTCGACGACGTACCTACCTTCCCCTCGTCAAGCTTCGCCCCGCCCCCAATCATCACCTCCACCACCGACGTCAACTGGCCCTCCATTTCTGCTGGCGAGAATTTCTTCGACCGCGCGCTTCGCGAAGGGAAACTCGAAGCCGGCGCTGAGCCAGGTTATGCCAACGGCGACGCAGGAGCCGGTGCGTCGTCGGCACTGGACGACTGGGCGAGGGACGAGGAGCATGTGGAGGAGAACCCTGAGGAGGGCGGATGGGACCTTGAAGCTGGAGATGACTTTGAGGTCAATGGGCCGGCTGCACATGAGGAGGCGGCTGAGGATGAGGAGCTGGGCGCTGGTGCAGCTCCTGGAGTTAGCGAGGTTGAGCTTTGGGTCCGTAATTCTCCGTTGGCGGCTGATCATGTTGCTGCTGGGTCGTTTGAGACTGCCATGCAGGTAGGATCTGTTCATCTTTACTATTGCAATGGGTGGCTTATGTCTTGTCATGATGTAGCTTCTCAACAGCCAGTTCGGTGTTGTCAACTTTGCCCTCCTCAAGCCCACTTTCATCTCTATATACCGTTCTTCACATACATATCTCTCACCTGTAGCTTCCTTGCCCCCTCTACAACTTCATGTCCGTCGCAACATCACGGAGTCAGCTACAAGCCGTGTGCTCCCTGTTGCTGCACGTTCCCTTCAATCTGTGCGCTCAGAGCTCGCGGAGGGATACCGATTTGTCTCTGGTAACAAGCTCGCAGAGGCACAAGCAACCTTCCGATCTGTCCTTCAAGCGCTTCTATTGGTTGTCCTCAGTTCTGACGATGAGGCTAAATTGGTGAGTCCGTATTCTGCTGTCCCTTATGTCTTCTAATGCGCCCCTTCTCATAGTGGAGAGAGACTGTGACCGCTGCGCGGGAATACCTCCTGGGCGTCTCGATCGAACTTGAACGGAGACGTGTTGCTGAGGCAGAGCCTGATAACATTCGCCGTAACCTTGAGCTTGCTGCCTACTTCACACAGTGCGAATTGCAACCTCCTCACATGCAGATTGCCCTTCGCAGTGCAATTGGAGTCTTCACTAAGGCAAATAATCATGCGCACGCAGCACGATTCGCGAAACGGTTACTCGACCTCAAACCAGATCCTAAAATTGTTGCACAGGTCAGTGACGATTTCTACATCCGCTCTGTTAAAGAAACTGTCTAACTCGGATTTACAAGGCTCGTCAACGAATCGCAGCAGGCGACCGAAACCCGCGTAATTCTGTGGAGATATCCTACGACGAGCTTACTCCGTTTGAGATCTGTGGTGTGACATACTTCCCGATATATAAGGGCTCGCCTTCTGTGCATTGTCCGTACACAGACGCTTCGTTCTTGCCACAGTTCAAGGGTAGTCTTGATCCCCTGACTCAACTGACTGAGATTGGGGCGCCGGCAACAGGCTTGCCTGCGTCATGGTGAAGATAGTCATGCGGATGAATTGTCGTAAATTCTAATAATCGGTTGTGTTTTGTGGCTCAAAATGATACATATTTTTCTGTTCTCGATGAACTTTCGGACCTCGCGACAGAAACAATGCGGTATATAGATACTCCACAAAATTCTGGTGTAAATGACCATGACCCCTGTTTCTAGAGTGATTCTTGCACATTCATCTCATCAGAGTTTGTTCTTCAAGTCGAGTTCAGCCGGCAGGTTCGGCTTTCCGTCAATCCCTGCCAACAAATTTCGAACAGCTAAGGTCGCCATACCCAGCCTGGTCTCAAACGTCGCACTTCCAACGTGAGGCAATACAATGCACCTATGATCGGTTAGGTTAGTAAATGTTCATCCGATGCCGGGCGACATTTCTGACCGAGGCTCCTTAACCAGGGGATGATCGGCAGGGACGTTCGGCTCGCCCTCAACAACGTCCAAGCCCGCACCCCAAATCCATTTCTCTTTCAGGGCTTTCGCAAGAGCATCAGAGTTCACCAGTGTTCCTCGACTCGTGTTGACGAGGACACCAGACTTTTTCATCTTCTTCAAGAACTCTTCGTTGACCAGATGATGTGTGGACGGCCCTCCAGGTGCTAGGACGAATATGATATCACTCTCACGGGCGAGCTGGTCCATATTGACACGCCGAAGGGAGTTGAGTCCGTGGCGTTTGGCTAGGTTTTCATCACGAGACGGTGTTGGTGCGGACGTTGGATTCGAAGTGTAAATACAATCCGTGATACCAAATGGTATCAGTCTAGTGAGAGTTGCTTGAGAAATACGACCGAAGCCCAGGAAACCGACGGTGCGTTTCGGTGATATATCGGTAGTGCTTAACTGGAGACCACATAAACCGAACGGTGCCCAACTCACGAGTGGCCACTAAGAGACATTGCACATTGATGTAAGAAAGTGATCGGAGAGAAATTTTGTCGAAGAGAAAATACCTTGTTCTCTTGTACTAGTGAGATCATTTCGCCTGCATTTCTACTAGCCATAAGAGCAAGCATGACCGATAGATCGGCAACTGAATTTGCAGGGTCATCATATGTTCGATTCGAGGATTCTGAATAGCTCATTCACCTGCTGCTGTTAAAACATCGGGTGTGTAACCAAATCTGATTCCCCGTCGAGCAAGTTCCGGAAGATTTGCATGCTCTACAAGGCACATGTCAAAAGGTTCAATGGTGACACAAGACGACTAACTGACCATATCCAACTGACACCGTTGAAACAACGCGCAAATTGGGTCCAGCTGCCATGCAAGTAAACCTATGCATCAACTTAATGATTGCGATGGACACGGACCGGCATTCAGAAACTCAAGATCGATCTAGTCGTAACGCATTGGAAAGTGTGTTCGAACAACTTTGGAAGAACAATCACCTTTTCGGTGAGCATCACGAGTACACCAGAGGCTCCAGAAATGTTTTTGAGTAGCCAGTCACGATTGACGACACGATCTTCCGGCCAAACCACTACCTTGATATCAGTCAAGTTCAAGCCACAAATTCATATATGGATGGAGCCTTACATCGAGATCGTGTCTGGCCTCGAGTAGAGGCATCACATCTGGGCCAAGGTGCCTGGTCACCACGATCTTGGGTTTAGGCCTACATAGGTCGAAATTTGAGAAAAGATAGTTCATTGGAAGTTTTCATGTGCCAAAACCTTGTAGAAGACATGGTAGAACCGAGAATAAGGACTGTATGTGGATAGTGGAAAAGATCGAACTTCGCAAATACTTATCGTGATGTAAGTACTGCTCGGGAGAGAAGGATCTGGCGGGCCGGGCGGGCCGACGCTGAATCAAATGCCTCGACTTGCTGAGTGTAGTTTGTCAAATATCTGTCACCTTCCGTCACTCACAAAAACGGCCGCGGTTTCATGGTACCTGGAACAGATCCCAAGGTTTTGGGAAAAAGTGGTACAAACCAAGTACAAACCCCGGATTTTGATTCTCAATTCTCAGTGTTCTTGCCTGGAAGAAAAATAAAGGGTGTCCAAGAACAAGGTCGCAATGTGGCTGCTCTCCGCCATTGTACTCCCTGACAGCTTATCAATTTATGTACATCCAAAAGTTCCTTGTAATCGATTGGATGGTAACTCATGACGGGAACTATACAATGACTGGATCCACACGGTAAGTCCTGGCAGCGGAGATTGACTGTCATCTGATACATCAAGGTCTGTTTTAGGAGACTAGGTTTCGAGCGCTTATCATTGAGGGAGGGACTATTTAGGCCGTCTTAAGGTGCACTTTCTCCTTGAATTATTCACCCCACCAGTCAAGCAATTGGGTAGCAACGATGACTACTCCAGGAAAACACAGCAAAGGTGAGTAGATGATCATTTTCTCGATGCGTTATCTGACGTACTGCACTGTGCATGTAGAACCAGATGATCATGATAATCCCGAAGTCTTTGGTCACACAGCCAAGATTTGGACTGCATATAATACAGAAGCGACAAAGGAAGATCAAGCACTGTCCCGAAATATCAGAGAGGATATGAATACTATTTTGGTATTTGTGAGTTATATTCAATCACGATCTGCTCGTCAAGGTTTCATCTATTTCATAGGCAGGCCTTTTTTCAGCCACTATGACTGCTTTCGTCATTGAGAGTTACAAAAACCTCAAGCCCGATCCGATCAGCAAAGAACGTGGTCTCTTGGCTAAAATGTCCCTGGAGCAGACGGCGATGGCTCAACAACAAGCCGTGATGATCCAGGCATTGGTCCATATATCTCGACAACTTGCCAATGAGACTAATGCACCTTTTTTCCCCGGTACAACCGTGCTACACGTTGAATCGATGATGAATGGAACTTACCTGAATTCTTCCTCGTCGCTCTTCATGCCGACCTATGCAGACTTCACATGTAACCTGCTTTGGTTCCTTAGTCTTCTCTCCTGCCTTGGATGTGCCCTCGCTGCATGCCTTGCCTTAGAATGGGCTCGCCATTTCGTTCAAACAACCGAGAGCTGCACCCGTCCTGCCGACCGTGGCCGTATCCGAACATACCTTCTTCGCGGTCTCCATCGTTTTAATCTGAGGGCTGTGGTTGATTCTATCCCTATGCTTCTACATACGTCCCTGTTCTTGTTCTTTGGTGGACTCATTCTCTTCATTTTCCCAGTGAACGTCTCAATTGGAGGCTGCTCCCTCACCATTTTCATCGCGTTAAGCATCTGCTATTTGGGATTTTCTTTTCTTCCACTCGTCTACAGTGACTGCCCTTACAACACACCGATATCTAAATGGTGTCGGCATGTCATCAATTATCTTCGCAGAAAAGGCTACTCGCGTTATTTAGGGACCATCGAGCGCTTCGTTATCCCCACTGATACCACCTTCGTGGAGGCTGCCCTTTCATTTGCCACTCGGAAGTCTGCTGAACGCGACGAGCGAGATAACTGGGCAATGCAAGTAGCTGTCAACACCCTAGACAACAACGGCGAGCTCCTGAGTTTCATGAGGGAGCACTGTACATCACAGAACACGGTTCAGAAGCGTCGCCTTGCATCATTGATGAATGATACGGATTTGCCTTCACGTTTCACTAGGATATTTGGCAACTTCAGAATGATGATGTTCGAGGATCGTGCGGAACATATAGTGTCGTGCCTCAATGTCGCAGAAAGAATCTGCAAGAGTCAAAAGGATTATGCCAGGCAACCAGAGGGTGGAATTGTACCCAGAGGCCACTTTGACAGAGAGGAGCACATGGCCGTTGCCTTTTCAGCCCTTTGGGACTTCATTTCCAAAGATTCTGACCTCAAAACACCTGCTAAAATGGATACAACAGACATAAAGCGCCGCTTGGGTCGATATGCTTTTGGTATTTTGTGGCGTGCACTCTCTCGCCTGTTTCAACATGCCCGCACCTTCCATGAAGGTGTTACCAAGTTACGTCCATCCAATGCTTCACCCGCGCCAGAGGCGCAAACGGCCGATGCTGATACCACGAAGAAATTATGGGCTCTGACTGAAATACAGAAGAAGGAACTGACGGTAGCCCTTGAGGTGTTCGAATCTACTCAATTGGAGCCGATGGCGAAGCTATATCCATTCCTCGAACAGATTGCCGATGTTTGGAAGATATTCTCAGGGCTTGTGGACCGTACTCGTGAACATTTGGAAGGCCATCCTGCTTTTCAAACCCCTGCTCATGATAATGCCATCGAGGATACGATGTCGGACTATGAAGATCTCCTCCGGCACATCCATTACCTCCAGCTTCTTGCGCTGTTCCACTCTGCCTCACAGTGCTTCACCGGAGAGCTAGAAAAGGAACCGGAATGGAGTAAATGCCATCATGCTGCAGTGGAGAATGCAAAGGAATTGTCTAATTTCAAGGCTGGGTCCCAGGCAAAATTAGCCAGTTATCTACAATCATACTTCGATCACCGTCTGAAGTGGCCACACCGAGGATGCAGGTTCACGCTGAAGTCCCAAGAAAAGAATCCTCCCTCTTATGCCAAACTGCACCTCGAGAACCCGTCAATCATTTTGCTTTCCAGTATCACGGACAGAATGGAGATTAAGGGCATCATAGATGGATTGAAGACGAAGCTCAAGGATGACGAGAAGGAGTCGGATCCGAACGAGCCGAAGTCGAAGGAGCGTATAGAATTCTTGAATAAAGTGACGGGGAACAAAGCGAAGCAATATCAGCAACATGCGCGTGGCAGAGTCATTCAAATGGCCGAGATCCTTGACGATGCAGCTAACGGCAACAATAGCGCCACAGTAACTGCTGTTTCCTTCCTTAAAGGTGATCGTGAGTGGATGGAGTTCAGGGAGAATTATAGCAATTATATATTCTGAGAATGACTCACCTAAGGTCACAGAGTTTATATGCTTTGGGCCTTCCTATACATATATGTCAGTTTCGGACGATACTAGTACTTCCTTCTGACGGACATCACATTTTGAGCTCTTAGTTCTTTTCCTTACCTGTATCACCTTCAGTACTCGTGGTCTAGTCTTTCATATAGATGTTGTTCTGGTTCTTGCGAGTGTATATCTGCTCTAGTGTGCCGACAAGTTGCTTAAGAAATACGTGACATCCTAGCAACATTTTAGTAAGTCAATAGTAAGTACTTTTAAAGTACTTAGCCCGAAAATAGTATTACTCTTAGCGGATCATCAGGGCCTGAATAGAACAGTGGTTGAACTGTAGGATAAGTATGAGGAATTTCAAAAATATCGATGACTTACATTATCTGTCCGTTTTAGTAAAATTTGAACACTGAGAGCAAAATTAACTTTACTTATGTACTACTTATGAATTTTAGGTGACAATCGATATGTCGGAGACTCAATCTTGTAGCCACCGCGCGACCGCTTTAGCCTCTTCAAGAAGACCCAAGCTTAAGGAGGAAGTAAAAGAAAACATGGTTGACAATGTCTAGTTGTCCGTCAAAGTCGGGACGTTTGGTGGGCCGGTGCGTGCTGATATTGTCTAATTTTACCCTTTTGATAACTGCCCGTTTAGCTCAGTGGTAGAGCGCGCCACTCGTATTAGTGCGATGGTGAGGTCAATCGTTCAATCCGGTTAGTGGGCATGGTTAATCAATTTTTGTGATTTCTTTCTTTCTACCGCTCTTCTACAACGATTGCCCATACAATACACCGATATCTAAATGGCGTTAGCATGCTATCTATCCTCGCAGAAAACGCTAATTATTTAGGGTCTGTCGAACTCGTTATCTTCATTGATACCACCTTCACGAGGCTGCCCTTTATCTGCAATACAGAAGCCCACTGAACACAACGAGCGAGATAGCTGGGTAATACAGGAAGCTGTTGTTATTTCAGACAACGATGGCAAGCTCCTTGATTTCATGAAGGAATAGTGCACGTCATAGGACGCTGTCCAGAAGCGTTGCCTTGCGTTATTGATGAATGACACGGATTTGCCTTCACGTTTCACTAGGATCTTTAACAACTTCAGAACGATGATGTCCGAGGATCGCTGAACATATATAGATTTGTGGCAGTCAGAAGTATCACACTAGGCGACCCGAAGATGGAATTGTATCCAGAGGCCACTTTGACAGAGAGGAGCATATGACTGTTACTTTTGTGGCCCTTACAGACTTCATTTCCAGAGTTTCTGAATCGAAGTCTGTAGAAATAGAGTATAAGAGCTGCGAAGCGCCGATTGGGACAATATGCCTTCAGTATCTTGTGGCGCACACTCTCCCGCCTGTTTCAGCATGCCCGAATGCTTCGCGAAGGCGTGACCAAGCTACGTCTACTAATGGCTAATGCTAATACCACCACGAAATTATAGGCTCTGACTGAAGCACAAAAGGAGGAGCTGACAGCAGCCCTTGAAGTGTTTGCAACTGGTCAATTGATACCAACTCTGGGGGAGATATACTCATTCCTTGTTCAGATTGTTAATAGTGCCTGCAAACTATTTTCATAGGGCTTGTGGATCGTGTGAACGTTTGGAAGACCATCTTGCTTTTCAAACTCCTGCTAATAATGATGCCACCGAGGGCATGGTTTCGAACTATGAGGATCTCCTCCGTCATATCTGTTACCTCCAGCTTCTTGCGCTATTCCACTCTGCCTCACAGTGCTTCACTGGGGAACTAATGAAGCAACCGCAATGGAATAAATGTCATGACTCTGCAGTTGAGAACGCACAGGAATTGTCTGATTTCAAGGCTACGTCCCAGGCGAAAATAGCCGGTCATCTAGAGTCATACTTCGAACACCGTCTCAGGTGGCCACATCGAGGAAGCAGGTTTACACTTGAGAAGGAGAGCAATTCAAGATCCGAAGAAGAGAAACCGCCTTCCTGCGCAAAACTACACCTCTAGCATCACAAACAGAAAGATTATCAAGAGCACCATAGATAGATTGAAGACGGAACTCGAGGACGATGAGTAGTCGGATCCAAATGAGCCGAAACCGAAGGAGCGTATAGAGCTTTTGATCAAAGCGACGAAGACGAAGTACAAAGCGAAGCATTATCAACAACATGCACGGGGCAGAGTCATTCAAATGGTTGAGATCTTCGACGAGGTGAATAACAGCCGCAATAGTGCGAGTGCAACGACAACTCCCATTTCCTTCCTCGAAGGTGAACCTGAGTGGATGTTAAGGGAGAAGGATAGCAATTATATATTCTACGGATGACTCACCTAAAGTCACGGAGTTGATAGTATTCTGGGGATGTATCTGCATCCTGTAATTAAGTTCTTTGAATGTAGTATAAACCATGATCACCTTCAGTACTCGTACTCTAGTTTTTTTGGGCCTTTCCGAATGAATTTCCCAATAGATATATAGCTTGAGAAGGCTACATAATATCTCTCTAGTCTCTTGTTTGGATCACTGAGGTCAGTGAACGTAAGATGGGAGTTCAAATACCTATTATCCAGTCTTCTCGACGAGGCTGAAGTGATCTA
Organism: Termitomyces sp. T27; assembly: GCA_017657375.1. Classification (NCBI taxonomy): domain Eukaryota; kingdom Fungi; phylum Basidiomycota; class Agaricomycetes; order Agaricales; family Lyophyllaceae; genus Termitomyces; species Termitomyces sp. T27. The sequence goes on along the minus strand of JAGGAW010008647.1, from coordinate 13,460 downwards.
CAACTATCTTAACAATATCCCGCCATTCAGTCATCGCTCCAATGCCTTCGGAGTGTGAGCTTTAATCATGCTCGCGTAAATTGAATCCTCGTACCTATATCACCACAAGCCAAGGTCTTGCCAATGGGTCCAACGACATTGTAGCGAACGACATCACGGACGACGCGAAGATGTTCGGCGGTAAGTGGGTGTTCATACATGAGGGTATTCATGGCGGGAAAGATGTATGTCGGAGTTGTAGGAGAGAGCGCACGCATAAGCGAGGTCTAAGTCATGAGTAAGATCGGAGACAATAGGCAGGTAGATGTAGAGTAGTACCGCAAGGTTATCGCATGTCCCGTGGGCAATCTTCGACAATGTATTTGCAGAGCACGGTGCGACTAGGACGATATCCGCCCATCGGCGCAGTTCAATATGAAGGATGGGATCACCTATTTTGAAGTCTTTCTGCATATACTCACATAGTCATCAAGTGCCGTTCACGAGAATGTATTCCATACCGTCCACTCATCTTCATCAGTCCACACTCGTGACCCTGCATCAATGATATCGTTTTTGCTGTAGAAGGATAGCGAAGGCTTTGTCGCAACGACTTCAATCTTGACGTTTTGATACTGAGAGATGATTGTCGAGTCAAACGGATGAGCTTGAGAGGGCCATGGTATGACGGACCGCCAGGAGTGCTTTGACGATCAATGGTGCTTTGATTGAAGCGACACTTCCAGTGGTTATCAGGAGAACATGCACGTAACCAGGCTCACGGTTGTTTTCAGCGGTGAAAGACATTTGTCAGAGAAAAGACAACCCATGGTGCAGTTTTGCCGGCATCAGCACTCGGCATCCAATCAGCGCTGTCCGCCCATATTATTAAGCAACTTCCATCAGCGGCAGCTGTGAAGCCGAGATCCTAGGAAACTTGAGGAAATGCGGAGGGAGAAAACAGAACTTCTTATGGACGAAGTAACACTGATTTAATTCATGATAGTGGTATATGTGAAGCCCAGACTTACTGACACTTGAGGATTTGAAGAGTATATGCTACATACGCGAAGAGATGTAAGTGGTACACATGTCAAGCTGAAAGATAGCGCGTTGCAAATCTATTGAAGTTTACACCAATATCCCGGACTCCTTCCATCGCTCCCATAGCAATCCCACCCCAACAGGCGCGCTAGGGTCGCCTTTGATATCTTTCACATCTAGTAATTCATACTCGCGGCCGAATGCCAAAAAGTGTGCGAAGAGGGAATTGAAGTGCGGCTCAACACGAAGATGGAGGAGATGGTGGAAATGTGCATGGTATATATGCGCGAAGACACGTAAGAGTTGACGGTATATGTGTTTGACTGTTGAAGGGAAGGTAGGATTGAAGGGCTGATCTATGAGGCACATCAGTTGACTCGGGGGGGAAATAAATGACGAGATATGTACTTGATTTCGTAGGGAAGACGTTCTCGTCTTCAAGGAGATTTTGGATCGATGACAGCACGGTATCAATGTAGGTTGGTGCGGGAAGCGATATCTGCTTGCCACCCGGGTTTGCCCAAACGTAGTTCAATCTGTGATAGCAGGAGTAAGTGTAAGGAGAGTCTAATCAAAGCATTGGATCACGTACGTCGAGCCCCCAGACATAGTCGGACAACTATGTTGCGTGCAAACCTCCGTGAGCACCCCATAGAATTCATTCAAATTGGTGTAAAAGTCGAATACTGCATGTATTTATGATAAAAAGTCTCAAAAGATACTGTGGTATGGTTACGCACTATTGACGGCGACCCACTCCGTGATGTCCACGTATTTGGGTAACATGACGATCGTCTTGAAGTTTCCCTTCACGAGCGCGGCATCTGCGAAGGGACTTGAGAGGTAGAGAGGTTTTGCGCCGCCAGGAGACGATGGTTCGGATGAAGGTCCCAGAAATGAATCCTTTCGTGTAGGAGCATTGGGGCTGCGCGTTGGAGTTGGTGACCTCTTACGAGGAGCCCGATTCCGTCTAGATCGTCAGGTCAGATTGAAGCAGCTCATCCAAGTAATACGTAAGACCGAACCCAAAGAAAGACATCGTGAAAGAATATCAAGATAACTGGGTAAACCGTTGCAAGTGTATCTGGAGGACTGTATGGCAACCTGATCATGATTGTGCTAAAAACGGATCTACTCCGGTCACGTGATGGATCAACGATCGCGTTTTCGATTTGAATTTGAGCGCTTGAGAGCAGTTTGCGTCGTCTGAGCCGTCGCCGCGAGAGATGGCTCACAACTACTATCAACAGCCTCAGTATTACCAGCCCCAGAACATATACCAGCAGCTTGGTGCACCGCAACCACAACAACAAGGGGGTTCTCAGATCCAGCAGCGATTGGCGCTTGTTCAAACCCAACATCAACAACCATCTCCGTCATTGGTCCAACAGCGGTTACAGAGCTTGCAGCAGCAGGCCGTACAGTCTGGTCATTCTTTTCAGCAACAGGTACCTCGTCCTGGGCAACTGCAGATTCAGCAACGACCACCGACTGTACACCCCACCCAGCAACACTTGGTGCATTATCAGGCACCACCCCTGCCACAGCAAGTGCAACCGCCTCCAGCTCAGTATTCATACCCCAATCATGTGAAACGGACTCCATGGGCAGGTTCTCAGCAGCCTGGAGCAGCACCAGCGCCTATCCAGTCTCAACGGCGACCACTTCCTCAACCCAGGCCAGGATCTACTTCTCCTACGCGGTCAAGACCGTTACCTGCACCCACTCCAGCGCCTTCTTCCGGAAAATCTGACTCGAATGTAACTGTAAATTCAATACCACCATCTGCACCATGGTCGCAACCACCGAGTCCCATAAAACCCTCTACTAGTACTTTGGAATCACCTTCACCTAAACGTGGCCGTGCTAGCCCACCCAAATTCTCTGTTGCTCCTATCTCATCCTCCAACTTTGGGTCGTCCGCTTATTCATCGCCATCATCGCCATCCTCTGTGTCTTCGCTTTCAGCAGACTCACTTTCTGGATCACCTGTTCGCGGATCACCTGTCCGTGCTGTTGCACCTAAAATAGAACTTAGAACTAGCGCATCTACATCTTCCTTGTCAAAGGTCAAATCCGAGCTTGCCGGTTCTGAACTTGCTACAGTGCCAAAGGCACTTGTACCAGGCAACAGGATATTTCCGGCATGGAAACGTACGCTTCCTGACGTACTTCCACCGCTGCTACCGACGCCGCCACCAATTCTCACTGAGCAGCACCGTCAACAACTGCAATCACCGGCCCAGCAACAGCCTTTCCAACGCTCACAACCACCGCAGACTAAACCTTCGACCCAGCAGCCTGCTAGGTCTCAACAACAACGTCAAACCCAACACCCAATCCAGTCTGCTCCACCTCCACCTATTCCCTCTCACTCGAAGCCGAAGCCAAACCCACCATCAACTATAACTCAGCCTCAATGGACATTCCGCACAGACGAAACTTTCAGTGAGCAAGAAGACGAAAACGAAGAGGACGAGGACGGTGAAGAAGAGGAAGATGAGGAAGGAGAAGATGAGCGAACGACAGAGTATTCCTCAGATTCGGAAGCCGAGTCTACAAGTTCAATCGGGAAAGTTCCCCCAAGCCCCCAATACGGTATTCTGGATCTTCCTTCACGCAATACTGTCTCATCTGCTTTTCCGTACCCTGGCCCAATGCCACAGCCCCCCGCTATGGTTGGGAGTGGTAGACCTAAGTCGATGGCCTCGTCCTCATCAGCCTCTGCTTCAGGCTCCAGATTCGGTTCGGGCTGGTCTAAACAAGAGACGGCCACACAGAGCATGACAATGCGGCTTGCAACATCCAGCAGCGACACTGGTTCCGCAATTGGCCTTCCACGTCCGCCTATGATGGGGATGGGGGGTTCAAATCAGTCAACACCGACCAAGCGGAGTTACGATTTGAATTTGGACGACACTCCTCCCTCTCGTTCAGCTTTCATTTCACAGCGTGCCCAAGGAAATAGTTCATCATCGGCACAGCCATCTACTTCGAACATACCGCAGACTCCAGGGAAGCGGGCCCTTCCTACACCAGGTAGTCAATCACAGATGACGCCGACCCAATCATCTCAGCGAAGACCGCAATCCCAAATATATATGTCAACTACCCGACAGCAACCTCCTGCCATCAGCACCCGACCAAAATCTCAGGTTTACCACACGCCCCTCAAACAGGAAGATGACAGTAGGACTAGTTCTCACGGTTTGCAGCGTTCACGGTCATTCGGGCGTGGGCGGGAGCTTCCGAAGACACCAGGGAAGGACCAGCAGCAGCAACCTCGGCAGTCTCAACCTCAACAGTCGCAGCGATACCAGCATTCTCAGCGGTCTTACTCCCAGCCTCGGCCACATCAGGAGTTCAGTCCAACCATCCCTAGCATTTCTATCGAGTCTCCAGCGCCTAGGGGTGGCCGCGACCGTAAAGCGGATATTGGGCGGATGGAAAGCGAGAGCGAGGGTGAGAGTGAGCGTGGGCATAAGCAGGAGCATGTGGTGCATTCGCCTGTACCTGTGCCATTGATTAATATCCATCCTGAGGGTGAGGAGGAAGATGAAGGACCTAGGATCAACGTTCAGGGCCCGGCTGTTCCACGCATTAACGTCCGCGCTGCCCCACAGATTAACGTCCAGGGATTCCCGCAGATCAATGTCCAGGATGTACCAGAAGTCAACGTTTCCGGCGTTCCGCAAATCAACGTGAGCAATGCAGGGGAGAAACTACAACAGGACCAGAAGATGACAGTATACGAGGTGCCTGGAATCAGTGTTTCTGGGCCCGGAGGACGTGAGCCTATGCACAACTCAGGCTCGGGTTCGGGTTCGCAGATTGGACAGCGCCGCGGGGGTTTGAAATGTGGTGGGTGTGGTGAAGGCATTGTAGGGCGTATTGTGAATGCAATGAGGCAACGCTGGCATCCGGCGTGCTTCCGCTGTACCGTGTGTGGTGAGCTACTGGAGCATGTCAGTTCGTATGAGTGGGAAGGGAAGGCGTATTGTCATCTTGACTACCACGAGGTATGTTCCTCTGGGTCACAAACTACCTTATCTCATTCAGTGTCATCCTTTAGAATTTTGCTCCGAAATGTTATTCCTGCAAAACGCCTATTTACGAGGAACGATTCATCAGCCTTGACGACCCCGCACTTGGAAAGCGCGCTTATCACGAGCAGCACTTTTTCTGTGCCGAATGCGGCGATCCCTTCCTCGCGCCTTCAATCGATCACCCGTCGTCTCGGACTGGTACGTTCTTCCTCCTTTAGCAGAATTAGTAAATAACGTATATTAGGGGAACTGACTGTAAACGGGGACGGCGACTTTGCATCGGATGATGTTGGATTCACAGTGTATCGCGGGCATCCATACTGCGAAGCATGTCATGTACGTCTGCGACTACCAAAGTGCAAGCGATGTAAACGTAGCATCCGTGATCATGACCAAGCCGTTGAGGCGCTCGGAGGCAAGTGGTGCTGGTCATGCTTCGTTTGCAAGGTTTGTTGTCTTTTCAGCAGCAAGGGCAACCATCGACTAACCTTTCCTGTAGGGATGTCAACGGCCATTCGAGGATCCTTCGTTCTTCGAGAGGGCGGGTGAACCATACTGCGAGAATTGTTTTAGTATCATCTTGAGAAACGAAGTGTAAAATAAGCAGAACTATCATGACGTTAGACTGGTAACCAGTACCTCCACGGATACAAGTCTCACGGATACACTTGTATCCGTGGAGGAAATGGTCATTGGTCTATCATGACGTATGGACCCTCAGGCCCAAGGCCTCATTCACGTTTTTTCCTTGATAAATTATGACTTTCATCAAATGACACGTATAATGTATCCTAGTCATATCTGCATTTCTTGAACAGTTTTTGTATACTCTTCGGCCCCCATGCCGGTCTCCAACGTTTGGCAACAACTTTTTGTGCTCTGGTTCGGAAAAATGATTTCCAAATCAAGCTACCTTCACATCACCGGCAAGCGCGCGGATCAGGTGTTTCACGCTCCGCAACTCGGTCCAGACGGGCTTGCTCCGAAACATCGTCTGCCATACACTAGTGGGTGTTTCTGGTTGTTGTCCTACCTAAGCTTAACCTTTGGTTATGGTTGTTCAAATGACCAATTTTGTGCTCCAACATCGCTGGAAATGTTTCAGTAATGGATAAAGAAGTCTATCCGAGCATTCTCTAGGCTCAATCAGGGTCCCTGCTTTCTGCGTATGTTGTTTGCCCATCTTTGCTGTCACAGCCAATGAAACGTGGGCGAAGGCCATTGCTGGTCCGATTTTCTCAGACCCAGTTCTTTCTTTCCTGACTCTGTTGCTGAGGCAGAGGTATGTCCAAAGAAATTCAATGGGTTCGAATAACTGTGCGACGTGATACCTTTAGGTTCATCGTAGTACTAGATTGGTCTTAAAGCTTGAACTGACTAGTACTAGATGGCTACAGGCTACATTAAAGTCGTTCACCCAGAGCGCATCCCAAACACTTACCGACTATATAAACACAACTGTCGTGTAATTCATCGTTGGGTCCACACGATCGTTTCCGGGAGGCATGGGGATTTAGCCGAAGCGCAGCCTCCATCCAACGGCAAAAAAAAAACCCAAAGCCCAATCACGACGCTCTGGGAGACCACATCAGTCCGAGAGCGATGATGTCTTCGTACCTCCCTACACGTTTGAAACCTTCAGGGCACTCGTCCGCGAGATTGTGTCCAGTGGCGCAACAATCCCAAAATCCTTGCTCATTCTATTGATTCTGACAATCAAACAAAGGAAAGCGATCGCCAGCCTTTACTCAATCAATCCCAATGATTGGAATATAATTGAGTCGCACAGAAGAGTGATCGAGCTCTATCAGGAAGTTCTAGAGATTTTAGACCCAGCATATCGAATGCAGAGTGGGGAAGAAAACGTGGAAGGCCCCACTATAGCAAGTGATGACAACATCAACTTCACAAAAGACGTACATCGCATATCCCGCTTGATACTACGTGAAGAGGAAGCCGCTTTGTCCAGATCGTCAGCAGGAGGGCCAGATAACGAGAACGAGTGGGTCCGAGACGCCTTACGCCTGAAGGACAAACAGAAAGCTAAGGTATATCCTCTCGAGGCTTACGAGGTGTATCCGGATGGCAAGTGTCCTGTCAAGGGGAAAAATACTGATCCTGACGACGAATGGCTGGCTTTACAGTGTTTTATTCTCGACGTCGATCGAATTCGTAAACATGTTGGCTCTGTATGGAAGACGGTATTACCACTTGGACAAACATCCCAATTCACCGCAGCGTATGTTACCAATCACGCAGTGGTTATGGTGAAAGAACTCGAACACGATTTTACTACCGACTTTCCCCAGTTCAAAAATATCCAAAGAACCCAATCAATGCTCTCTTCTAAGCTCATGCAGCAGCTCATTCAAGAGCTTTATCAGGCAACTATAGAGAATTTTTACTCTGTGAAAGACAAATCATTGGGTCATGCCTTCATCGCTTTGAATGCCTATGCCAACATTCTTAAGCAAACACCCCCTATCCTGAAAACTGGCCTGGGCGGGGAATATGACCCTTTGGCTCACAGGGAGTCGATGTCTCCTACAGAGAAAATTCGGGAGGACATGCTCATAGTATGCACCTGGCTACCTGACATTTATGTCATGTACAAGTACAACACGTTCATGTCCCGGCCTGGCTACTTCTTGGGCAACTTCAGGTTTGTCAGAGACCTCAAGTCGTATCTAATGGATGACTCGCATCCCCAAATGTGGTCTCTTCTCTTTTCATGCCAGGTCATGTTGGACGCTGTTCACGCACGTCGAAGAGTCCTTCAAGATGATGTGAATGCGATGAGGAGATTAGGACTTGGCATCGCCTATCAGATCCATGCCTTTGTCAATGATGGAGTCGAGTATGGCGATGCCACAAAAGATCAGAGGGCTCTTGCTCCGGCGGTTTGTCAAAACGTAGTCAGAATGCTGGTAGAAGACCATGTCTCTCTGGTTAAAGCCCACCATGGATGGGACAAGATCAGTAAATCATCATGCCAAGCGGATTCGATGTGGTATTTCAACCCATAGTACACTGCGAAAGCCATGGTTGACGCCATGATCCAAAACTACATGTTAAGCCTCGACTCTGCCTACCGAGTCATGTTCATAACGAGCGCGATGCATTTATGGAACATGCTTAAACAGATGGGCTACGTCCCCAAACCGAAAGCGAACACCGAAACTGATGACAAGGGCAAGACTTCGAGAAGCAAGAGCTGTGTTCTACTGATGGACCATTTAATCGAGGTCTACGGATTCAAGGTATTCTCGGGAGACCCTCCGACCGAGAAATTCGCTGAAAATTTCGATATCATGACTGGAGCTCGTCCAGATGAGCTAGGAGTGAACGAAGAGAAGAAAAAGTTTCCTCACGGCCGAGCTGTGATTCCCCTTGACAGCCCGGTTTGGGAATTCCACCGCAATGATCTTTTGTTTGACGAGTCGGCACCCCATCCTGCGCTCCAACTAAATAGTAGCAATGAACACCCCTTGACCCGCGTGCAGTCATTTGTTGAGTCTGAAATCCGAGATACACCTGGTCCAGGGTTCAAAGGCCCCTTAGTAAACTTGAACATGCTGAAAGTCCACGCGCTCTGCGTTCGTCTATTTTCCATGCTGATGACCACCATGCAGGTGGAGATACAACAAGGCCTCGGGAAACCGATTGAGAGGCTCTTTCCGAAACAGATTTTTTGGCCTTTCTTCACGGTTCATCTGGCGAGGTCCGGGCAATCAAGTACCGGGTTCAATAAGGAGCTGCTCGAGAAAACGGTGGATATTGTGCAAAAGGTCGTGGGGACCAGAGAATTGGGTCAGTACCTCGTATCTGAAGATTTGAAAAACGACTGGAAGAAGTGGTAAAGGGACCGTAGTCCAATCAGGCATATTCAACGCTTATAGTATCTAGGATAGTATCTATCGTCACTATCACGTTTGCTTTTATACTGCTGGACACATGTACAGGATCAAAATCATATATTGAATCCGGGCGAATACAGAGACAGGCAGACCCTGAAACCGTACCGAGATCGCAGCTAGATGGAGGAACGCGATTTCCAGAAGGATAAAACTGAACTGTCTAGCGTCAGACGAAGGGAGATACGGTGCACGAGCCTAGACGACACCTGGCTCAATAAACAAGGCCGAGCGAATAGTGTTTCAGTGGCGCCCCCGGGCCGGAACAGATAGCCTCCGGCATGGGCAGCGGCCCGAGTCCCACACAGTGCGGATTGTATAAGTATATCATGTCTTCTCCACAACACGAGCATTTGCTGACACTCAGTGCACCGTCTGAAAGACGTACACCAAACGGCATTTCCCTAAGGTAGGCTGAACAGAAACAATGAAGTTCCTTCGCTCTACCCCGAAATTTCTGACCACTAGGAGCTAACTTTGTAGATACGCCTAGGTGGAAGTTCTATGCACCAAAAAAAATCATATATTGATTTCTTCCGACTCCCGAATCCTCGCTGAGAGATTCAGAGGCCAATTAAATGCACCCAGGAGGCGGGGAATCAACCTGCTGAGGAACGGTTTGCTGGGTGGGCAGCGGGGTGCACGTGGCGTTCATGAGCAAAGTGGAAGCCCTTCGACGTTCGCCGTGGTAGAATTATGTAGTGCCAGCCCACGGTCGTGGTGACGCAATTTGTAATTGTTGCCCAGCCTGAACAATTTCTTTCGCAACCCCGGCGAGAGAAATAAACAGGACTGAATTAAGATGGCGAGGTCAGACTGAGGGAGGTCTTTAGATGGGTAACAAGGTGGCGGGCTGCAGGTATCGAGGCATGATAGTGATAGTGATAGTGATTATCCGGCGGGGTCTATGCATGAACGTTTTCCACGAACAACCGGGGACCCTTTGGAATTATCAGATCCGTGCCTTCTGTCTCTCGTTTCCCTCGAATACCTATTTAGAGGTCACGTATGTGTGTAATACACTCCTAAGATATCTAGCGCTGAGGCCAATAGTGCTTTTCATACAACTGCTCTGATCCAACTACCAGCTGCTACATATACATGGAATCCAGAATCTACTCTTCAAGGAAGAAGTAGTTACCAGTAGCTGGAAGAACATGAATGTCAACTTCGACCGACAGATCAAAAAACGCTCACTCTTCTGCTCCCTATCCTTGACGCTGTTGAGCTTGTTGACTCTTGGCCGGAAGTTGGTAGGATCGCGTCTGAATGTGATCTCAAGTGAAGCCAAAAACCTGTTCATACCAGAGAGCAAGGTCTGAGGTCTAGAAAGGATTTTGAGCTGGTATCATGTAAGCAGTGGATAGGATGGCATACGGAGTTGCTGTCGCTGAAACAGCAGGTTTTCCTTCGAAAACAATCACACGATCAGCAAGGTACGTCGCCATGATGAAATCGTGCTCAATGACGAAAGCTGTCTTCTTTGCGTGAAGGATGAATCTGAGTACGTTATGAGCAACGTTATTGCCAGAGATAACTATCTGTCATACCGCTTGATGACCTTGCTGGCGATGATACGTTGCTCTGAATCAAGGAAACTGGAAGGCTCGTCGAGTAGGTAAACAGACACGTTAGGTTTTCCTAGAGCAATCTTTCGGTGATGTGAAGAAATCGAGCGAGAAAGTGTCATACCTAGTGCAAGAACGATAGCCACACGCTGCAGTTCTCCTCCAGACAATGTCTTGACTTCCTGGTCCATAATGTTGTCTAGGTTCATAGGCTTGAGGACATCGGTCTGGAACTGAGGATGCATGAACGCAGCCTTGATCTGCTTGAGAAGCAGCATGCGAACAGTACCCGGGAACTTGGGCGAGATAGTCTGGGGCTTCAGCGATACTGAAAGTGTCTGCTTATCTGTCTCGACATCAGGTGTATCACCTGCGAGAAGGCGCACAAAGGTGGTCTTTCCGGTACCGTTCTCACCCAACATGACGATGATCTCGGAGTCGGTGAAGCTTCCTTCCTCAACGGTAAGCTTAAAGTTACCGAGAGTCTTGGTCATTGCGGGGTAGGTGTAATGTCTCGTCTTGTCGACAATAATTTCCTCGGCAGTCTCAACCATCTTAAAAGAGAGCGATTCCTCGCGGAACCTTAGATTTTCCGTGGGAATAAAACCATCCAGGAAGATGTTGATACCTGATAAGGAGATATCAGCATGCAGGCGGGTAAGAGACACACCACCCAACCTTCCCGGACAGAGTACGGCATGGTCACAACACCATACATCGAAGGCTTGCCATAAAGACAGCAGATGAAGTCAGATAGATAGTCAAGCACCGACAAGTCGTGCTCGACAGCTACGACATAACGATCAGGAGTGAGAAGTGACCGGATAACTTCAGCAGCCTTCAATCGCTGTTTGATATCTAGGTAACTGGAAGGCTCATCAAACATGTAACTTTCAGAATATCAGAGAGGTAAGACAACGAGATAAATGAACGACGTACACATCTGCATGCTGAATGCACGACATTGCAATGGCGAATCGTTGAAGCTCTCCACCAGACAACTGGCTGACCTCTCGATCCAGGACATTGTTCAACTCTAGCACATCACACATTTCCTGCTTATTATCGCGCTCAAGCTTGGAGTCTAGCATCTGCGAAACGGTCATCTTTCCCTTGATCGCGCGGGGAATATGATCAACATATTGCGGCTTAATGAGGGCTTTCAAGTTGTCTTCGAGTACTTTTGTGAAATAGTTTTGTAGTTCGGAGCCACGGAAGTATTTAAGGATCTCTTGCCAATCTGGTGGATCCTGAAGAGACATGAATGAGCCGAGTCAGACTGGTGATAATTACACGCACGTCGTAGCGACCGAGATTTGGCTTCTGCTTTCCTGCTAGAATCTTCAGAGCAGTGCTTTTTCCAATACCATTAGTTCCCACAAGACCAAGAACTTGGCCTGGCCGGGGGGTGGGAAGACGATGTAGCTTGAAAGAATTCGCGGTGTATCGATGCGTGACTTCAGATTCTAGGTTTGTAGGTAGGTTGATGATAGCGATGGCTTCAAATGGACATCTGGTTTGAATATAAGCATATGATATGGAGATTTGGCATTCGACGCTCACTTCTTCACACAGATGCCACATCCAATGCATAGGAATTCGGAGATGAATGATATCTTGTCTGTCGGTTTCACTTCAATACAGAGTTTCCCTGTTGATCGCCGTTAGGTTATCATCAGTAAGCTTAGACTCAAACGATAGAACGAACCCATCTTTACGACAGGACATGACTGGGCTCGCGATTAGTTCAGATATCGGCTGAACTGATCTCTTGGGTCATACCTTCTTGCATTCCTGCGCACATCGCTTCGGTTTACACCTGTTCGCGTCGACAATGGCTATACGAGTGATCTTGTCCGCCATTGTCTGTCGACGGAAGACAGGTATGATAGAAAGCAGAGGTGTTTACTTGTAACACAGCCGAAAACTTCTGGCAGCTTGGTTTCATCGACCGTGTGTAGTCATGTGATTTTTGATGAATCGGGCAAACACAATTGGTTGAAGTTATGCGCCTTTCGCTACTTAGCTTGCTCTCAGCATTAGGACTCACAGACCACAATGGGCAAGAGAGGTGTCAGTGACAACAAGAAAGCCTCAGAGAAAAAAGGAAAGGGAGCAGAAGACGCTGGTGAAAGTACGGCGAAGGTGCCAGTGGTCTACGTATATTCAATGATGGATCTGTGCGCAATTGACACGCAGTTGGAAGGGTGGTAAAGGCGCCCTGAAGGCTGCAACCGCTGTTAATGTTCGCCATATCCTGTGCGAAAAGCATTCAAAGGCGACAGAGGCTCTGCAGAAGATACAAGTTTAGCACTTTCTCTGATCCAGCACACATAGACTAACATCTGCTCAGGAGGGCCAGGCGTTCAACAAAGTTGCCCAAGAGTACTCTGAAGATAAGGCGAAAGGTCAGTCGTAGCTCCATCTCATCGTATAACGGCATTCAATATAAGCGCCCGTGTGTAGCTGGAGGAAGTTTGGGATGGATGGTGAGAGGGAGCATGGTGGGTCCCTTCCAAGAAGCCGCTTTTGCTCTCGCGCCATCGACGGTCGACAAGCCTATTGTTTCTTCTCTTGTTAAGACTAATTTTGGCTACCATATCATCATGGTGGAAGGTCGCCGATGACAAATACAGAACCTTGCTAATTCCTTGGTCTCTCAATTAATCGTGAATATTAAGCAAGGTATGGCAAAGTACATCAAGGCATTATTATGAAGGTGTGTAATAGATTTATATCCTTCATTGCCCAGAATTCGTAGCGGTTTTCAAGCAAGAGCGAGTGCTCTTTGTCGGACACATCTACAGCCCGAACCTTTCGAACTTCGAAGACGCCGTTGCACACGTCAATGCTGAAGACATCGGTGTACGGAAGGGGTAGATTTAGTCAGATTTCGCGGGATGAGAGGT
>JAGGAW010008646.1:18473-29507 GCA_017657375.1 Termitomyces sp. T27 | reverse complement strand
TTTCTCATTAAGATGCATTGTTTCCTCTGACTTTGTTAGAATTCCAGCTTAAGCACCTTGAGTAGTATCATTAATATAATCCTCAGTCATGTATAAAGGACTAATATTAGTGTCTACCATACCTTTAGTAGTATTGTCAATATAATCTAATAGGTACAGCATTAGCAAGAGTGTAAATGTGTAAGCAAAAATAATTTAGTTCACCCTCAGTCACATATAAAGGACTGAGGGTATCATATAATAGGTCTATATATATGTGTGTCTATATGTAAGTCTGGGTTAGAGTGGAACAATGAGAGAGAGATATGAAAGAGACTGTGGCATTGGACAAAGAATGCAGGTGGTGATGGTGATGATAAAAATGGGGTTCCAACAGACTTCTCCACAACTATGAGTAGCTGCCCAGCTTGCCATAAGGCTGGCAACTCATCTACTACTACCTCTGCTGGGCATCATAGTGGTTGTGTCTCAAAAGAAGTTGAAATGAGCATGCAATAAAGTCATTTGCCTGAAGGGGAATCTATATTGTCACATCAGGTCACATTACTATATTAGGGACATTCAAAGTTGGGTGCATTTTGCAGTCACATCTCATATCTTGCATTTGATGGCATTAGGTAAACATAGAAGTTGAGACTCTGACAAACCAAGTGTCACTTATACCATGTTGAAACTTCTTATGTTGCATTGGTTTTTCTCTTAAGATACACAGACAGGGTAATGAGATGAGATTCAATGACTATATACAAAAAATATGGTTGACAATAATCAAAACACATGGTCAATCATGCGGCAAAAGGCGGCGGAGGTCCAAATTTTATGTTAGGTAAGGCCATCAAATGTGAGATACAAGATGCGACTGCGAAATGCGAGATACAAGATGCGACTGCGAAATGCATCCAACTTTGAATGTCCCTATTAGTACATTTGGTAATCAGAATCTACGAGATTCAATTTCGAATCTGTTGCTGAACAGGCTCTAAGGTAGTAGCGACCCCAACATAGGGCATTGCCCCAACAGGTCCAGGAAACAGGATCAAGAAAAATATGTGCGCCTTGAAGAAAGAAAGCAATTGGAGGCCCTTGAGCATCAAGGAAAAGAAGCGCGTGATTTGGTTGTCAGCAATCTTGGAGCTAGAAATAAGAGCATTTCCCTGCAGTTTGAGAATTTAAGAATTTAGCAGTTGATATGGTTGGCTGGCCATGGTGATGTTGACAGGCCCAAGGGTACTAAATTTCGGCCACCGTAGTTACAATTTGCAAAGAGAGATTCACAAAAGACTTCCTTTGAGTTCGAGAAAGCCGATTGATTTCTCCAGATAGACAGTCACATCTGTGGGTGAACCTTCTGGTCAAACACTCGGATGTGGACCACAGAGAGGGTTTTTCGAGTCACCAGGTGATGCAAGTCTGAAGGCTCAGGGAGGCTCTAATGCAACATATGTAATTGAATATAGATGGAGCGGCAAACGCTGAAGCTAATTACCAGAATCAGCGTCCTCCCTGAATGAGCACCATGTACCAAGCAGTCCGAGTCAAGCCTACAAGAAGTCTCCAGAGTTAAAATGTTCATGTTTAAAGGCAAGTTCGTTTTCGGCCCGTTCCAGCCCGTCACATTGGTTTGTTGAACATCTGTTTGACACATGAACAGTTTCCTCACGCAGATCCTCACGTCTCGACTGCTCGAAACCCATTTCTCCACATGTCTAAAAGGACGATATCTCAACGGCTCGCAGAAGAGTTCATTTCGATTCCAGATGAACCCTCACGAGTGTATAAACAACTGAGGCTGGAGACCACATCCAACACCCCGAGGTCTCTCCAATATCCTGATACATCAAAGCATACAAACAAGCAGACTCCTTTTCAACAACCCACACAATTGATTTCTTTCTCGTATAACTCCTCTCATACTCTGGAGTTCAATGACTCTGCCCTTCGGTACTACGTGGATCCTCCACCTGGGGCAAAACTGAGTTATGGGTATGAGCGATGGATTCGAAAACCGGATGGGAGGGCGAGAATTGACGGTTTACTGCAAGCATTCGCAAAGGCACGCCAAAGTTCGAATGTGCCCTTGCATGATGTGGGTGTCGTTGCCTGGAGAGGTGTATTAACCAGGTATGTTTTGCACTCCTAGTTTTAGAATGTTGATTGACATCGGCTTTTGATTGAGAGAGAATTCTAACTTCGCCCTATGAAGAGAGGGAAGCGTTTGAGCTCAATGTGATGTCGGTCAATGGGACACTTTACTTTGAGGAACATCTTTCTGAAGAACGTTTAAAGGAGAAGTGAGAAAACATGGCGTCATTACTATTTTACCGGACTCTTACCTATCCACAGAAATAACATGCAACCCAAGCACCGTATTCAAACGTACTATGGGTACGCGTTTGAATCTTATTGCACATCGGAAACCCCGACCCCCAAGGTTTCGCCGAAGCCGAGTGAACCTGTGGGGTGGAGTGGCGACGTCGACACAAATATTCAGTGGTGCAGTGTTGTTCGAACCAAGCTGGGAAACACCCGGCTATTAATTGGCGGTGAAGTTGACTGTGTTCGTGGTGAGTACTTGCACTGACACGATATGACGCGTTGCGGCTCCTTATTTGTATCAAAAATCGCGACAGAGAGATACACAAATCAAACTGATACTTTTGTTGAGCTCAAGACGTCGCTAACGATCCGCGGGTCTCACGATGAAGCAAAGTTCGAAAAGTATGTTCCCAGCCGTTACTAAGAGGTATCAACTAATTTCGTTCCAGAAAGCTGCTCAAAATCTACTTCCAATCATTCCTTCTTGGTGTTCCTGTAAGTTCCTGTGTATGCCGTGTGAGGACATTCTGTTAAGCTTCCTCACGTTAGGAGATTGTTGTTGGGTTTCGCACACCGTCTGGTGTCTTGACGACGACCCAAACGTTCAAAACAATTCAGCTTCCTCGCATGGTACGCGGAAAGCCCGACGGGTGGGACCCTCTCATTTGCTTGGCCTGGGGTGACAGGGTCATATCCTTCCTCAAGGACGTTGTGAGAAGCATGGCTTCTGAGGAATCGTCTGTATGGCGTGTGAAGTTCACCCCTCAAAAAGGTGTCACTGTCACGATGCTAGACGACATTGACGTTGAGGATGTGCGAGGTAGCGAGGACAGAGTGGGTTTCCTGCCAACATGGTACTGGCACGAGTCGCGGATGACTGGTGGCTCGGAATCTGCAACGTGTACGACGTCAGCAGTAGGTGCTGGATGGCAAATATAATTAGTGTAATGCCGGGCTGGCCCTGTATCAGAAGAACGGGAACCGATTCCTGAAGATTTGCAAAGGAGAAAGGTCATCCAGACAGGTCATCTGATGTCATCTGATACACTACATATGGCATTTGGACAGAAATAGGGAGCTACAGTCTTGAAAGTAGAATGGAGAGGGTAGTATGGCATCTTGGCGGTTATTCTACGGAAATGTGGCAGGAAAAAACTGGATTGTTCGACGCAAAGAGAAAATTGCACAATGGGGAGAGACCAAAGTAATCGGAAGATCGGCACATGGATCCGGCGTGGTCTTGTAAGCCGAAACCCGGAAGAAGCCGATACGCGTCGTCGCGTTTGTGTGACACAGCTCCCAGACGCTCTCACCTCTACTCCATCCCGTCCTCAACGCGCCCAACGGCTTCCAGCCTCCCTTCCCTGCCGTCCACAGCGACGAGCTCTTGTTGCCGGTCAGCATCTATTGTCTACTCAGCAACACGCGTAAATGGCCACGCCGTCGTCCTCAGCCACGTCGCCATCACCGCCCATGGCCTTCATCCCACACCCGTCTGGGCAAGTCCAGTCATCAGCATCCGCTCTCATGGATCCAGTGGATCAGGAACAGAGGCAAAGGGCTGTACAGAAGTTTATGGCCAGAGCTGAAATTTCAACGGTGCGTTCTATCTTCTTTTTTCGACGCGTCGAGGCCAAATGCCCATCATTTCTTCCTGAACGCCACTGTATCCACGGCGCCACATTTGTGTGCTCGCTGCACTCTTCATGCCGTTTCACCTCCTTTTCGGTCTCTAGCATGTTCCGGATCACGCTCTGAAACCCTTGCCCTGTTGCTCATTTCTCTCTCCAGATAACCCGCGCCTTGCGAACCCGTCTTTCTTATGCTTCATACAAGGCTACCCACAACATCCATCACGTTCCTTTGCGTGACCTTGAGGCACATAGCCAAAGCCAGAGCCAACCCACCTCGTCTTCCCGCACCATCGCCGCCAAGCGCAAGTCAGCCGGGAATAACTATTATAGTAATCCCGCCACACAGAGTCCTCTCAGAGCCAGCCCTGGGACAAATCTCCTACGGAGAGGTGGATCAGGGAGCATGCTCCCCCCTTCCACGACCTCTTCGCCTCGGACCTACAGTTCCGCGGTTAACGGCAGCGCGTACGCCACAACGATTAATAATGACCCAAGTTCCACGTCCAAATCCGTCAATGCCAATCAGAACTTGTATACTTCTATTCTGGCCCCCCCGCCCACAAAACAAGCTAGGACTATCCATAATGCAGGTGATCCTCCGGTGC
Organism: Termitomyces sp. T27; assembly: GCA_017657375.1. Classification (NCBI taxonomy): domain Eukaryota; kingdom Fungi; phylum Basidiomycota; class Agaricomycetes; order Agaricales; family Lyophyllaceae; genus Termitomyces; species Termitomyces sp. T27. The sequence continues at coordinate 24,952 of JAGGAW010008646.1, read as the reverse complement.
CCGCCTCCTCGAGGCCACTCATGTCGCCCAAGACGCGTGCTCCGAAACGGAGTCCTGGGAACATTAGTCGTTCCCAGGCCAAGAGCCGGAAGTTGGATCATGGATCCAGCCCACAATCGCCCAAGTCACGAAAAGTCAATAGAACTTCAGCTGGCAAGGGTAAGAGCAGAAATGATGGTACTGAGTTGGGCGTAGATGCCGGGGGCGACGTCGACATGAAGGCAGCCGCTACTTTGACGTCTCTGCTAATGCACCATAGGCCATCCATGACAGGTAGTGCATCATCACCGAGGTCAAGTATTGATGGGTCTGAAGCTGGATCAATCTACCCGCACTCCCACTTCGTTCAAAGCTCTGCTCGGAACATAACGGCCGCAAGCCCACCTGCTCCTGTTTCTGCCGCCGCTTCGACTTCTACAGTCACCGAGGCGTCCAGGATCCAGACGCCTCCTCCTCCAACTTCCAGCACTGGAACAGAGAAGGCCACTACACCGCGTCCTGCTCCGACTGACAGTGAGGCGGCAAATCTTATGCTTTTCCTCGCAACCTCTCCTTCCCCAGCGCGACCCACAAACAAGGATTCCAGAGACATGGCAGCATTTCGGGCTTTGGGAGGCGGTCCCCCGGGTGTTTTACGTGATAAGGGACGGGTGCTGTTTGCTTCGAACCCCAATGTAGAACCTGCCGATGTGACGAAACCGCTAGCACTTGCTAGAGGTGGAGATACTAGTTTCACTTCTAGTGTTTCTAGTATTGGTGGAGAACTCGGTGGTGGGAACATTCAAGAACCCGCTCTTCTTGTACCTTCACAACTTTTACCTCCACCATCATTGCCATCCCAGAAACCCATAACAAGCAGTCCTTTAGGCTACAAAGACGTGAGGAATGATAGTCCTCGACCCACTCATTCCCAGGGGCCTCTGGAATTTAATTTCAATGACTTCATCCATGGATCACCCTCTTCTCCTTCAAGGGTACCTGCGCCGAAGGCTAATCTAGGACTTCGTGCCGACGTGGGTCGAAAACTCTTCGAGGAAGAGCAGATGCGGCACGCGTTAAGCGGAATTCAGAGCCCAGGCAAACGACCGGACCGAGCACTTGGAGCGGGCATTGACCTGGTGCAGAGTTAACTTGAAACGATGAAGATTCTTTCTTATACTATCCCTACCGCAAGGTCCGATGAACATAGACATTGGGCGTTGCCGTCTGTCCTCTTCCCGCCCCTCTGCTGTACTAATCAAACGGAACCGCTGCACGATGTATCACCAGCCAAATCATGTCAATTTCACAGTCCCAGTAATCATCAAGCATCCTTCCATCATATGTAAATCGAATCACTCTCAGCAAGTTTCAACAATGAATGGCACTCATCTATATGGCCGTTTTTTGGTCACGTCTATCGACCCTCAGAAATCTCCGCTATCTTTCAACTTCCTATCAGTCTCTGCAGCATTTCTGTTCACATAAGGCTTTTTTTCGAACTTCTGTAGGCCATCTCATCGTCCAATTTCCGTTTACGTCTGTCTCCTCGTCCTATTTTTTCTACAATGATCACGCCACATCCATTTATCATTATCCAGTTCCCTGTCTTGTTTATGTCTTGTCGACTGGCAGTTCTCTATTCCTTTCTTTATAGCTTGTTTTTCTCATCATGTTCAGTGTAATATCATTGTAGTACTAATTCCCTTTTCTTTTCTTCAGTAACCACCCATTCTGTGATTTGACTCTTGTATCCATTCATTGAAAATTTCCTTATTTTCATGTTTGAAATTTTTACCTTCAATCTATTAGTTGGCATTCCTTTGGATGTTGTGAAGTTCAAAACAGCTCCTACATAGTTCCAGTACGAGCGAGCGTTCTCCGTCGCAGACTTATGTGACAGACAGCCGATCTGGTAACCCCGGTGAAATCGGACATATTTCGAATAAACTCTCATTGCCCTCCCTTCAACCTTGGTCTCCTTCATGAGCACTTGATGACTAAAGCTTCTTATACTTCGTTTCATCGAGGACTACAGATTATTGTTAACGTGATATCACACGATGCACAACGGCAATTCTTACGACATGCACGTTTATGCAATCATCATGTCTTCGACGATATTTATAGTTTTCCTTTTCCAGTACGTATTGCAATCCACTGGCATTCCTAACTTCCGTGACATTTGAGTCTCAAAGACTGCTGATCACCTTTTCTGTACCGGCTGCTTCTTCGTTGTATTTTCTGTCAGCTTCTGAGGCAGGAGGTGTGCGATTCGGAATGTGGGGCTGGTGTCTGCAGGAAGACGGGACATGTTCGAGTCCACAGTGTGTTCTTGAATTGCTTCTGAAAAGTTCCTGAGGTCGAGATCATTTACCTATAGACTTGCTTACACCTGGGAGCCCCAGATATCTGTCCCCATCACAGGTGCATTGGTACTTTATCCGATTGGTGATTGTCCCCAGCTGCGGAAGTCTGGTTCTACTCTAACAATATAAGTACTACATAGGAACCATCCTGACCTTTTTCACCGTGTTGTCACTTATACCGGTTCTCGTAGGATATTCGTCCGAAAAAGCGAAGCGCGTGTTCCTTGCTTTCGTCGTGTCTTCATTTCTCGTGTCGCTTTTAGCTTTTATTTTTATGATTGCCTTGTGGAACGTAGCCAAAATTCGGTTCCGTCAAGCTGGTTTCGAGGCCAAATTTGGCCCTCTGGTGCGTCGTGATCCCGCGAACCATATGGCACAATCGTAACAATTTTTACCTTACAGCCTTGGTTGTCTCTTTTCACTACACTGATCCTCCTTGCAGTATTGTTGGCTCCTCGCTGGCCAATCGCGAACGGAAAAGCCTGTCGTTTCTTCTGAGCCTTTCTCGACATCATGATCAGACCCGAAATGTATGTAGTCCATAAAGATATTTGTTCTATTTGCGTGCTATCTCCCCAACACACTGTTTGTAATAGGGCTTAAATCAATCACTGCTCCTATCAAATGAGATCAGCATCCTGGAGATTTCTGACCTCGCGTGACCATCATTCTCGGTAGAGCGGTCCGACTGAAGTTTTTATTTGACCTTCGCGCATAAACCGTTGGCAGCATCATGATAAATAGTCCATGAATCTTCCACAAACGCCAGGTTTTTCCCTATAATCACCGGTCAATTCGTTCACCTCTAGAATCCGGAGGTCATGTCACGTTCTCTAGAAGAAATCCTTCAGTATCGCAATGCCTACACCCTCGCGCTATCCGCGTCAATGGGCAGTATATTCTATGGCTGGGATATGTACGTAACACGTTCAGTACTGAGTCAACGACCTTGACAACGACTCTCTTTATGATCACAGTGGCCTCATTGGAGGTGTATTGTCGATGCCCTCCTTCCAATCCTACTTTGGACTGGACACGAAGACCGCGTCTCAGCGTGCCGATCTCAGTGGCAATATTGTTTCCGTCTTACAAGCAGGTTGTTTGTGCGTAGGATTCGTTTGCCGAAGAAGCTTTCCCTCTTTCTGACCCACTTCGTGTAGCTTTGGTGCATTGTCAACTGTTTATCTCTCCATGCGATTTGGACGAAAACCCTCCCTCCTTACCTCCGGAATTATTTACCTGATCGGCAGCCTTATCCAGTGCATTGCGGGCCTGGGGAGCAGCCAGACTGTTGGGTTATCGGTTCTCTATTTCAGCCGATTTCTCGGAGGATGGGGTGTTGGTATGGTGTCTGCCCTGGTGCCGTCGTATGTTTCCGAATGTACTCCGCAATCTATTCGTGGTCGCTGCACTGGCCTTATGCAACTGGCGAATAACATAGGAATCATGCTCAGCTGTGAGTGATCTCATCCACCTTTTTGATAATAGGTTAACTAATTTTGTGTACAGTTTGGGTTAATTATAGCTCGCAAAAGGACATAACACCTGGTGAAATGCAGTGGCGTATACCATTCGTAATGCAGTGCGCTTGCGTTTTGATTCAATAGACGTTCAAGCGTGAACTGAACATATAAGTTAGAATGATTCCCGGTATTCTGTTTCTTGTTACCATGGTTTCTCAACCTGAATCTCCCCGATGGCTTGTTGAGCATGGAGAGGACGAAGCTGCAGCCAAAACTTTGGCTTTTGTCAGCAGGTCATCGCCTGAGGATGACAATGTCCTTCGAACAATTGAAGAAATCAAAGCTTCCTTTGCCGGCAACGAAGATCCACCGTTGTCAAAGCAATTTTTGGCGATGGGAGAGTCTCGTGTTATCGCTTTAAGATGCTTCATTCCCTCTCTGATTATGTTCTTCCAGCAGGTGAATCATCTTCATCGCATATTCCATAAGATGATTTTGTTTACCGGAGTTATAGTGGACCGGGACAAATGCAATCAACTACTTCAGTCCACAGATCTTTGCCAGCCTCGGAATTAGCGGTGAAACTAGCGGTTTGTTTGCAACTGGTCAGTGACTCTTATATATTATACTAGCATCTCTATGATTCACAGATTTCTTCCTTGACGCTATAGGCATCTATGGCGTTGTAAAGGTATGGGTGATTTTGGGACTGTTCTGTTCTATTGAGGATAACAGTTCCCAAGGTGGTTTCCGTTGGCCTTGTCCTCTTATTCGCTGTTGAGAGCCTTGGGCGAAAGAAATGCCTCATCATTGGAGGCCTGGGCCAGGCTGTGACGATGCTCTGGATTGGTGGTTACAGTGGTATACACAAATCTACGGACATCGCTCCAGCGAGTTATGTTTCCATCGTCGCTGTTTACTTGTATGCCGTCTTCTACTGCGTAGGATGGGGACCACTGCCGTGAGTATTTCATACCTTTCATCGGGGCCACCATTGGCTAATTTGATCTTTTAGGTGGGTTATCGCCGCAGAAGTTGCACCGAATCATCTTCGGCCAGCATCTCTGGCCATTGCCATCGGAGTTAACTGGCTGTTTTCCTTCACTATTTCAAAGCTGACCCCCATCATGTTGAACAATATAACCTACGGGACTTTCCTCCTCTTTGGCTTCTGTTGTATAATTATGACATTGTGGGCATACTTCTTGTTGCCGGAGACCAAGGGATACGCGCTAGAGGATATCAAATATCTCTTCGAGAATGACATGATCCTAAGAGCGCTTGCTGATGCGCCTTGTGGTCGCATCTTCGTTGGAACGAGGCGTCCAGTACCAGTCGAGGAGCTTAGGACCGAGGTCGTAGGAGCGGAGAAGATGCCTACGAAAACACCTGATTCGATACACTCCGTGGCTAAATAGGCTTGTATATATACCTGTTGTAAAATCATTGCATGTGTTAGTAGTTCAACCTGCTTCAATTGACTCAATCACTTGTCGGCGGAGTCCTAATTATGACCTCTTACTTCCGCAATTGGCTCACAGGAGCAGTGCCCGACCCAGTCCCTACCTTGAACAGGGTCTCGCCGCCTCCACAGGATAACGATGAGGGCTCCGATACAGCTACAGAGGGCGACGACGATACCCCACCCGCCTTTCCCAGTCTCAACAGTGCTCAACGCGTGCAATCTACTCCGAAAATATTGACGGACTCCCAATTAATGCCCCCTCCAGCTCTTCCGCACATAGCTCAGCGCACGCCAGGTGTTGATATATCAGCACGCTCAGCCAACTCTTCGTCTTCTCTTACAGTCCTTGAGACTACACAACGGCCTGCGAAGCCATCGAAGAATCGCAAAGTGGCGCTGGCGCCTGGTCACAGCCCTCTAGATTGGGCAAACCTGAAGACTTCAGGGAAGGATCTTCGGGTACGTTATTCTTGGCTCGTTGCGTTCTCATCCACGTACTCATGATAATCTAGGGTGTAGAAACGCTTCTGAGAATACCTCCATCCGTTCTTAAGCAGCATAATAAGCGGGACGACGCATGGGCAGCGTTCTACGGAAAGGTGTATAACATAACACCTTATCTAGCATACCATCCTGGTGGTGAGAGAGAATTAATGCGTGTCGCTGGTCGAGACGGTACGAAACTATTCGGTACGATCGCCCACTCCAATTTTCTCCTTGGCAAGTGTTGATACATCTAATTCTAGCATCCACCCACGCTTGGGTTAGTGTAGATTTAATGCTTGATGCATGCCTTGTCGGATTTCTTGTGCCTGAACCTTCAAGTTAACACTGGTTCCACTATCCTCCGACCTGGGTTGGAGTTTAGACTTATATTTGTAGAACAGCTAGTTGTACAATTAACTTTTCACATTAGAATACTTCAGAGCAGGTACAATTGATAGAAGATCAGATGACTTCAACCGTCGCAGGTGAGAGATTACAAGTTGCCAAATGATCAGCAAGATTTACATTTGCAATATCCCACATGTATGCTGGAGAATTCTGTCGGTGAACAGGTGGGAGGAGCAATGCTTGAAGCATGAAGACTTTGTTAGTCATGTCCTCCAGCTGTATCAGTCGCAAGATATTTTTCCCTTTACGAACGGAGTCGGTGATGTCTAGACCAGGACTAGTGGGGCCCTGTGAATACCAACATGAGTG
>JAGGAW010008646.1:0-12307 GCA_017657375.1 Termitomyces sp. T27 | reverse complement strand
ATGAACAAGGTACGATTAGTTTGAATTGCAGTACGCGAAGGGAAAAATGCTGCTATGTGCAAAGTTAAAGAACACTATTACTGCAGGAAGCTTCATAGGGTTTGTCAAGGAAAGGGGTGGCGCCATTATACAGGCAAAACATAAAACGACTTGGGTAAAAGAGGTGGATAGACATATGGTAGGGGGAAATAGGGTTTATACCAACAGAGTAAGTATGAGGCTGTCAGCAACAAGAAGATATCCTAGATAGTATTAGCGCGCTGGGGTATGATTAGTTGCTTGATGGGACGTTCTCATGAAGGATTGGTGCTGGAGTTGTTCAGGGACATATGCACGGACGGTTGGAGAGGGTTGGACAGATGTCTGCCACGGTGGGGTAGGCGCGCTACCCAAAGTGGACTGTTGTTGCTGTGATGGTGGCGGGGGTGGGGCAGACACAGGGTCTTGAGTAACGGTCATCGGGACAAGCTGGAAAGAGCCTTGATGATGCTGCTGCGGCAGGGGTTTGCCAGACTCCAGTGGTGAGGTTGGCTCGTTCGACTGCTGTGAACGCGTGTTCTTGGACCGCGAAGTGGACTTGTCGATTTCAGCTGCACGTGCGGATGCACGGAGAGTCTCCATGTCAATGCGTGGTGGTGCCTCTCCATTTGGCCCCGCTTGTTTTTCCCTTTTGCGCTGCAGTTTTGCATAGTCTGGCGACAATGATGTGCGACATCAGTCAAAACTTCTGAAGAAGCAGAATTGATTTGCAAGAACTCACGAAGTCCACAAGCATTGCACAGGGTCCTGGCCCCGTCGGGTCCGCGTCTCCACTCGGGCGTCTCCCGGATGTTGCAGGAATGACATTTCCCCGGAGGGGTCGCACGCTGGACAGACCACGTCAGGGTCAGCTGAAGATTCTAGGGCAGCGATGTGGGCGACTCACACTTCTTTTTCGATACTTGCTTTTCGGCTGTCCAGTGGACCCTGAGCCACCGGCAGTGCTAGTAGCTCGCTTGGTGCGAATGATTTCCATGTCCTGCTCAGCAGTAGACTGCAACTTATTTTCGATCGGAGTGGGATACTGTTGCTGAGTGTAGTTTAAGAGACAGCGCGAATAACGCAAAATATTGAAAATTTACCTCGGCGAACGTGGTAGATTCAGCCAGAGTGGAGTTTTCATCCTGCGACATGTCTTCCCAGGGCCGTTTTGGAGGTCGATGATCATCAGGTGGCGTCATTGCCATCGTACTGTCCATTTTGACGCGTTCAGATTCAGGAAGATTAAAACGACGATATTCTTCCAGGAGTCGAACGACTTCTGCAGCACGATGAGACATTTCCTGCATCTCCTCCGGCAGGGGACTAACGTCCGGGATACTTTGCTGGATCTGGGCTGATGAGGAAAAGACATCAGCATCGTGGACTTAGCTTGTAGCGAGTATCCGAACGAACCATATCGGCTCGCAAAGTCGAACAACACTTGACAGTGTTTCATGATCTAAAAAACAAACTCAGGTGGAGTTAGACGGAAAAAAAGACATTTGATTAACCTCGTTCATTGTGCTGTCCCGGGCCGAAAGCGGCATTCTCTCATCAGCGACAGGGTATTGACTACGAGTATCGATCGGAACAATAGCGGTTGTCCTAGCGTAGGGTATCTGCGGTTGCTGTATTTGGGGTGGTGCTTGATGGGGTTGTGGTTGAGGTGGAGCATGGTGTCCCAAAGAAGAAGAGGCGATAGGTTGCTGGGAATGGTGTGGTTGTGGGTGTTGCGGGTGCATGTGATGGTGTTGAGGCAGCAATGGGGGAGGTGGTGGTGGTGGTGGTTGTGGGTGCTGAGGCAGAGAATGTGGGGGTTGCTGAATCTGGGGGGCATGCTGGGGAGGCGGAAGATGCGCGGGAGGTTGCTGAAGCTGAGGAGGCGGTGGTGGCTGGTGTTGATGCGGAGGTTGCGCATGATGAGACTGCTCCCATGGGCTATGAGGCGGACCTGGTGCAGGATAAGGATTACCTGGAGGTGCTACCGGTTGCTGCTGGGGAGCGGAGTGAAGGGGGATGCGAGAAGGAGGAGGAGGATACTGTGGCGGGTAAGTCGGGTATCCAGGGTGCGGAGGCGGAGCGACTTGTTGAGTGGTGATGTGATCGATAGGCTGCTGAACAGGAGGACCAGGGTGTGACATTGGCGCCTGCATCTGGTAAGTCTGCTGCGGTGGTTGAGAAGGCGGATACTGAGCATAATGAGGGGGATAGGCGGTCTAGAACGAGTGATCAGGTAATTCGTCAGCACTTTACGAAGAGCATGGCCATACAAGCCAATTCAACCTACTTACATGACTGCTGCGTTGATCACGAGGAATACTCATGTTTACCGAAGTTCGACGCCTCTTTGACTGGTCTGCCTCGTCACCCCGGGTTCCAGGGCCAATGGTCACAGAGCCGTGAACAGGCGCCGACTGCGCCGACAATGGAAGCCCAGGTGTCATGAAGGGGCCGTCAGGCTTTGAGGAATATTCACTTTTCGGTTGTGGGGGTTCATGGCCGGCAGATAGAGGTGGAGTAAGTTGCTGCTGGTGGTGATGGTGCTGTGGTTGGTGGTGTTGGATATGAGCGGGCACCGCAGCAGGACTTTGAGGCTGAAGAGTCGGACGACCCCATCTTCCTGGATTATCCTGAACGTCACGGATGTTAGAAGTGTCTGCGGGGGCGATGCTGACGTGAGAAGGAGGATCCTGGGGGTCCTGGACACGACGAGAGGGGTAGCGAAAGCCCAAGTCCTTTATAGACGGAAGACGGAGGGCATCCTCCTCGCGCGGGTTTTGTGGACTGGAGTGAGGGTACCTGGCATGTTGGGCAGAGAGATGACTGGCCATGTCTCGCAAAAAGTGAGATTGTGATCAGGAGATGCTTTTGAATCTGCGTATCTCCCGATGAGGGCGGATCTCGCGCTGAAAGGAGAACACATGAACAGACTGAAGACAGATATAACACAAAGATCGCACAGAAGACCAAGGGGAGCCGTCAGCGGTGGAGAGCTCGGCGTCGTGAGCGACGACGAAGCTGACTGGGATGATGATGGCAGGAGAAAAAGTTGACGGTGAAAATGCCAACAGTCCGCCCTGGCAGACAAGCTGGGTTGGATCTTGGTCAGCGGAGTCCCAAATCTGACCCGCATCCACAAGATCGGCTTCACTTCCTATTGTCAATTGTCCTCTCTTGTCCTCATCTCAGCTGCTCCAATCCCACCCTCAGGTTCACCTTCTCTCTATCAACATTGTCCCGATCGCCCACGATGCGATAGAGATCGATTTCCGCGTGGTCAGATGCCACGTGCGATCCATACCTTCCCCGCTGCCCATTGGCATGTGTCCTAGCCTTTCAACGAGATGAACTACATGTACATACACGATGCAGTGTTCTCATCCAACAAACATATCTATCCTCTGCCAACCTTTTTTTATTTCTAGTCCGTTATGCTCAATCCAACCATCTGCATCATTCTATGCCGTGCCTGAACAGATCGAAGATCAAGATGACCCATACGAAAACTGAAACCTCCTTGGGGAACTGTTGGTCCCGGCGACAGCACACATGCTGCACCCAAGATCCCCGGACGCCTGGCCGGTTTTTCATGCATCATGGAGCGCGATGCAGTTCTAGAGACGTCCCATCCTCACGTCACTTACCATATCCATAGATTGTGAATGGCAAAAAGCTTGCTCGTCGATACACGACTCTTTCCCAATTAGCTATATCGACCCGTGTTTCCCGTCCATAGGCTAAATATTAGATCAGATAGCCCGCTGCAGATACCATGCAATAGGGGAATGGGCAGCCCAGAAGTTTGGCTCAATCCAACGTAGAGTATATACGCGATAGCCGATTGCGTGATAAGTGGACACACAGAATCAATCATCACTGCACTTTCCGGGAAAACCGGACAGAAGGCATCATTTAGACGCTACATAGACAACACGAGGCCCTGTGGATCTCATATCACTGATATTCCCGGGAATTGACGAAAGCCAATCGGTATCGGACGTATTGAGTTACAACTTCGAGTTCCTATATTTGACGGGGTTGGCGTGATGGCGACAGGAACTCGTATTTGATGCATACCTGTGAGTTATAATGCCGTAGGTAGATTACCGGGGGGTTTACTTGCGCATGAACAGCCGAGGACTTATGAATGCTATATATTTCATCCGGTCATCTGAACCATGTTTGACTAGTTAGATAGAGACCACAGATGAGAGGAAGAATCAAAGTACATACCGCTACCTATTACCTAAGCACAACGGCATACTGAGGCACTAAGAACAACCGACGGCAAAAGAGTAGATTGTATTTTCAATGGCAGTGGCGCAAGGTCAGCTGAACACCATTGCTTCGAAGAGTTAATTTCAGTTGATCAGCACGTAAATCTCACAAGTCCACCCAAGGAAAAGGTATCCCACATTTACATGTACAAGCTAAAAGTGTTACGAGAGTGATCTGTTTGTAGTACTGACTGAGAATCTCAAAAGAAAAATGATTCCAAGATGTCAACACAAATGACTCAATCCTGTTGCATCATCAATAACAGTTGACATGAATATATGCACAACATACACTTATTTCTTTGAGTCATTGGAAGTGTAGGACTGGCCTCCAGGAGAGGTGTACTTGGAGTAGCCATCTCCATTGTTGTAGTAAGTCGAACCGTTGGTGTTCTTGTAATAATAGCTACCATCACTAAAAGAAAACCAGCCTTAGAAATGGAAAATGCCGACGTAGCTGAGGACTTACGTATTAGAGTAATGGTAGCCAGTATTGCCGGTGCTGTTATCCTGGCGGCTGCAATAGTGGTTGCCCTTTCATGTCAGAGAGAAAAAGTCAACGTCAAATCATTTTTACTAAAGAAAGAATCATACTTGGCTATTGGTACCGCTGCCAGTATACGAGTAGGGCTTTCCGCTCATGTTGTATATGAATACTCTGCTGCTGGTGAGGTGCTGGTAGTTGAAAAAACAAAAGACGTTTTGGGCGAAGAACAAAGACGCGTCGGCTAAATAGATCACGTCGGAGTCTTAAATTAGGTAAGATGTCACGCAGATCTCACGTGAGAGTTTGTGCGCGAAGCGCATCAACTTGAACTTCGAAGGACTCAACGTTCAAAACAGCGAGTTCTGCTATAGCTACTGGATTTTCGGAACTGAGAGAAGTTTCTGCAAAGAGTACGAGTTGCTTTGTCTTCTTTGGCCCTTATCTAAGCTCTCCTCGACCCTTAAATTGACCATTTCCTATTTAGCTGGAATCGTTTAATCATTAAGGCGGGACGACGTCTCTTCTCTCACAGGAATCCTTCTTGATTGACTTCAGAATCGAATTTAAGACTGGCAATCAATGTTTCTCGCCTATGGTCACTGTGCCGGTTGAACGCGTCGGTGGGTCGGCTGGAGGATCAATTGAATGTGTCATCATTACGATGTTAGACAAGTCTTAAAAGCCTACAATGTCCTTTTCTCAGTCAACTGGTAGTCCGACAAGAATGTCATCTCCCGACAACGACCTCTATGACTACCTCTCCAGAATCAAGCGACCATCGCCGTTGGGTTCGACAGTGTTTGTTGGCCTACGACTCGCTGAACCCCTCGTCCAACATGCTATCTTATATCAAAACCTTGGCTCGTCATTGATCACCCGCGTTGGTGGCGAGCTTCTTCCCCTCGGCACACCCATTGAGCCATGCATTGGACTTTCCCCTTATCGTCTTATTCTCTTCCTTATGTCTGCAGGCTGCAGTCTCAAGCAGATCTTCTGGCTCACATCGGTAGCGGAACAGGAAATGCCCGTGAAGAGCGCTCTCCCCATCAGTGCATTCAACTTTATGTTGAATAGCTTGAACTCCCTCTTCTTCATAAACAAATTCACATCTGCCGCCGCCGACGGGAGTCAAGATCTAGATGATCCCGGATTCCCATCTATTCCACTTGTCGTTGGATCTACGGCCTACGTGACCGGAATCCTTCTTGAACTTGTCTCTGAATTACAGAGGAAACGATTTAAGAAGGATCCGAAGAACAAAGGGAAGAACTATACCGGCGGGCTGTTCTCGTTGGCAAGACATATCAATTACACCGGTCATGTCCTCATACGAGGAGGATATGCACTTGCAGCTGGTGGGTGGATTTGGGGTGGGTTGATCACTGCGTTCTTCATCCGAGATTTCGTGACACGCGCCATACCTTGCTTGGACAAGTATTGTCAAAACCGAGTGAGTCGTTTTCTCTTTACTAGCGACCTGCAAACCCAACGACATTGCTAGTATGCCGAATCTTGGAGCGAATATAAGCGCACGGTGCCTTATAAATTGATACCGGGCCTCTATTAGTCGTTTACCGTTTATCTTGTATCACTAGTATTTCTGTAAGACTTATAATCCCTCGTGAATCTAAAAAATGCTCTCTCAAATAAAATCAGATACATGTGTTCCAGTTCATGTTATGACGATATCGTCTGGCCGCCTCACTGGCAGTTAATAATGCAAATTTAAGTCTTGTCGTGGTGCAATAGTCTTGACCCGAGCCATCAAACGGCACTGGTACCGCTTGGTTAGGTCAAAATTAACTTCGTTCGCCTTGCAGTCAATACTTCTGACTGGCGATTCCCAATGCTCTAGTACATATGATGTCATGTTTAGGAAGTGAATCAACAGAACAAAGTGCCGGGAACGGCCCGGTGCCGACTTTCCCTCGCTCTCAGATCTCAGCCATGGCGGATATTCCACAAACCGACGTCTCACGTCCCTCCGCCCTTCCAACTGCAAAACTTTCGCGCGGAAATGCTCAAGCTTCTATAGATCAGAGCTCGGCCGAGTATCTTGATAGTATCGAGGAAGAATGGAATAAACGCGTCGATATGGAGGTCGAGACTCTTGTTGATGGGATGGTGGACCTTGTTAGTCTAGCTTCTGTGAGTTATCTATCTCTCTGTCTCTTATCCAGTCTAATTCGTGAAGATCGGAGACAAGGACAAGTTTCGTATCGCACAGGAGTCGTTCCAGGCGCAATCTCGTGCAGAGTCGATGGTGCGTACCATTTTGACGCTTTGGTGTACCTCATCGCGATGTGCAAACAGGTCCGCGCTGCCAACTCGTTGCTATCGATCACTCACTCCATGAAATTATTGCTTTTACTCTCAGACGAGGCTCAATTAGCTCATCGGCGCGACGTTGAACTCAAGGTTGTTCAAGAAGAAAAGGACCAGGCCCGCCAGAAGGTCGCTGAACTTTTAGACGAAATACTCCATCCTAAATCGCCTTCCGAGTGAATTCTCCAGATGACTTGCTCATGTAAGTTCCCACTTTATCTTCTGATCTACATCATTTGATGTTGCAGGACATAGGAAATAAGAACGGCACCTTATCTTGATGTTGTCTTGACGCACTCATCCTTTGATGTTCTCGTGATACCTGAATGTCTTGCGCGCATGAGGAATACGGGCCGTTTTCCGCTAATACAGGAGACTCTGACGTTCGGTCAAGCCCCACACATCACTGTGAAGACCAGTATGAGTAACTTCAACGCCATCATCTACATCCGGCAGGCCTTGATCAAGGGACATCTTCTAAATCGTCGTTATGGACTAGTCATAATATGTACATGTAAAATACAGCCAAATATACCGATAATACAAGAGACGTAGACTTTTAAGCCGTTATTCCAAGGACGCGCCGAATAGTGTCCTCTTCCAACTTCTTTGCCCGAACTCTGCTTTCCTTTAGACGCTCCAGTCCAGTCTTGATGCTCTTCATGTGCGCTTCAATAGGTACCCTGGAGCCTACGAGATCGGGCGCCGCGACACGTTCCCGTATATCTTCCATATCACTGCTCATTCCATTCAGGGCCTGAAGGGCAGCAATGACGTGGGCTAGTGCCTGCTTCCTGTACGAGCTCAAGTTCTTCAACAAAGACAAATGACTGTCGAAATTTTGTAGCTTCTTCTTGTTACCACCAAGCTTAGTCCACAATTCTGCGAGCAGTTCGGACTTGGCGCCAGAAAGCGCGAGATCTTCACGAGAGACTATTTCGTGCAGAGTGGCGAGGCGTTCTTCTAGTCTCTCCAAGTTGACAAGGTTGGTTTCAGCCTCCAAGATAAGACGTTCCAATGAACCGGAGAGGACGCCCATGGCCTCGCTAAAAGTACGAACGACAACATCGTATGTGGGCTTTTGGGCCGACCAAGGTATGAGACCGTACATAGACATGATAGTAGGTGGTTTAGAGTGAGCTGCTTCTATTTGGTGTAGAGCATAATCGTTAACGGCCATGATACTGCACAGAAGGTCAGACCTCCCTGCTCATACATGATGCAGACCAGTCCTTACTTGTCAACGGCGCCGCCGATTTTAGAATTCAGTCTCTGCAGATCCCGCCCAGTTTTCTTCGCGTTGTCAACGAACTCGCTCAATTGGTCGCTCAAGGTATCCCGCGCCTTCAGATTGCTGACTTTGACAAGCGTCACTAGATCTGAAGCCGCCATTTCTGCTCTCTTGATCTCCAAAGACAATCCTGAACCGCCTACTGAACCATCTAAGAGATGCTCGAAGGTCGTGCTCTGTGCATCAATGAACCTCGGGTAATCAGCCCAACGAGGTGGCGCTGGTGCTCCAGGAACTGGAGGTGGAGGTGGAGCCTCGCAAAATCTGGAACCATAGAACCCAGGCAAGATACAGAGAGGAGCAAATGTACGACGAAGGGTATGAGATACTTGTCCGATGATAAGAGCAAGTAGCCAAAGGAAAAGGAGCAGCCCGAGGGGACGACGGAGAAGCTGAATCGCTGTAAGGAAGACACCGAAGAAGTATCTGAAGGTGAAAAAAACCCCGTGAACAGTGCCATCAATAACTTCTTCGCGTGCTAGAGTCCTTCGAGGAGCCTTGCGCGATTTTGAAGGCGTTGACGGTACAGAATACTGCTTACGGCCCGGGGAGGCTATGTACGTAGTTCGATGCACAAACCTTCGCCTCTGAGGGGAGGATATGCCGAGGCGCACTGAGCCTGAGGAGTCTGAACTAAGCGGCCTAGGCTGATTTTCGATATCTTCGTCTTCCCAGTCCGAATCGCACTGCGATTTCTGAATTTAAGAGATCAATGAGGACATCTAATTTAATTTGAAGTACAAGAGGGTACGGACCGATCTGTTGGAGTGTTTCGATGCTCTAGGGGGAGCTTGCATCATAGGATGTAAGTGGGCAGTAGTGGTATCAAGCGTGAAATGTGGCCGTGGAAGGCAGCGTGAACGAAAGTGAGGAACAAAAACTAGTTTTCCTTCCACTTGACTCAAGTTGGTTCATATACTAACTAATCACGTGCCAGCCAACTCGGCGTGCATGAGGCTGGCAGACACTCGCAAGACACTCGCCACGTTTGTTGCATGTGGTCTCCAGGCATCCTCGCCAAGGCGCCGCCAGCTTTTAAACACTGAATACACATGTAATTTGATACAAAAACGAACGGCGTAAATACACTGTTATTCACAAATTAGTTGATCCTCGTGGTACAAATTTCTCATCATGCAGTGTCGATCACGGCACATCTGTCGTAGTTCCCTGTAAGGTTCGTTAGACTGGGCAGAACTGAGGGCTTAATGCATTGTTACCATTCTGATTGGCACCCCACCTGAGAAAGGAATTGATAACGTTTCGGTAAAAAGATTAAATATCGACCTACCATTGGGGGAATAAATGTGAATCACCTGAGGCGCCCTGGACGGCAAACGATAATATGAAGACCATGACCTAGTGCATCACTTATTGATCAGAAAAACACTTGATGAGGGTGGGCTCCTCTTGCCTGTGTGCCGCCATCCAGAGCAGCTGCAACGATGTAATTGTATTTCGCGAACCACTTGGGGTAACGGGTTCTCAGCCACCACTGCGAAAACCAAGCAACCGAGAAGTACGTAAATATTGACGAATTGATTCCGACACAGAGCCACCCCATGTAATAACTAATTTCAAAGTCAGAGCTACCCCGGTATTGAATAAGAGGTACATTACCAGATGACTGGAGTGTACAGGTAGTCAGCCCTGAGTTTGGGGAAATATCGGTAGACAAGCCAGAAGGGCACGGGGACAAATAGCCCGATGACATAGGCCCAAGCAACGAACTGGTATCGCTGTCCAACAGAAAAAAGCTGGTGGCTGGGAAAAATCAGTATATTCGAGCGCCTGACAAGACCGAAAAATCAGTAACCCACCTTAGACCACCCCAAGCTATGGCCTGTGAATTATACTGTTGTGGTTGCTGACCGGACCAGATGTTTGTTCCTTCGACAGATAGTAAAATTTCACGTTGATTGTCGATAATGGAGTTCATTAGGACTGATGCATTTGTCATGCATAAGCCTTTGAGTTCGGCAAGTAGATAGATTCAACGCACTATAATTGAGAACAGCTCCGAAAAGAGTTCCAATGATCTGAGCGGTAAACGCTGCTCGAGGAGGAAGTTTCGTGTCTGAACCATGGTCCTGTGAAAATGTGAACTAGGCGATCATTCTAAAACATACATTGGGCGATCTTCAAGTCGCGCGACAGAAGCAGTGCTTGAGTTACAGAATCTGCCGGACAGTCAGTGGGAGCAAAGTGTCATCAACCGGAAGCAACCTCACTATAACTGAAAAGCACGAAATACATATTGGCCATGGGTTTGCCCGGATGAATGAAACCTCCAATCATCTACGAAATAGGGTCCAGCTATTCTCTCACTGCCCCATGCAGCAAAGTCATACCTGCACACCTATTAAGAAACGTGTCACTACTTGGGCCTATCAATGAATAAATCCGACATACCTCCAGAAACATATTGCCAATCAAAACAAATGGACAGCAAGCCAAGACCCTCGTTCCCATTAGAACCTCCAAAGACGCGCGTGAAGTCTTGGGAACGCGGGTTTGCCAGGCAGAATATCGAGAATCCTGTAAGGAGCGGGAACATCCACTCCGGGAAAAGTTCCCAGATGAATATTCTAAAAACTGGCGTAAGCCTGTTGATGGAGACCAAACTGTTTAAGTTTACGCACACCCCGAAGACAATCCAGAAGATATGAAACTTCTTCTTGACGCCGGCAGCATCCCTGAAAAACGTATCGAGCATTGACACCAAAGGCAGGATACCCGGGTACAGCATCTTAGAGGGATAAAGTAGAACGGCTGCCAAGGAATCAACGGTATGAAAAACTGAGATGACTAGGCAACTTACATCTTAATAGACCACCAATACCGTATCCTATAGACCTTGAATTCATACGAAGCTATACAGTCACGGGCTCGGAAGAGCGCACCTAGTAATTGACTTGAGAACAGCAGGCTGGGCAAAGTGTAAGTTTGCAGGTGAAGATAAAAGCGGGCTTGAACTGACAAAATACTAGCTCCAGGGTTTGGTGTAATGTTATAGAAGAGCCTTTGTACAGCCAACACTTCTGTTCCGAGAGCAGATGTCGCCGCCGCGCTCGACATGATCACAATGAAAGCATTTTCTTTCTTGTTGAATGGGTGCTGCACCATGGAGATAATGAAGTCCCGGGTTCAAGACAAGGGCGATAGACCTTACCGGGTTAAGATAACGAAAAATGCCATGACTGGGAATCACGGTGGAAAACGCCATTCCCAAGACATACGATATGACGGCAAGAAACATAGTAGAGACCACAACCGTTTGCTGAACATGATCTGAGTGAAACGGCTGGGTCTTCATAAGTATTCATTACTTACAGGCTTGAAGTAGTATATCTCGGCTACATAGTTACAGGTCAAACGACGTTGGGCAGGAGACTTCGCACACGCTCACCTAGAACACCACCGAAAGCAGACAAGCCGATGCCAATAACGAATGCGCGAATCGTCCATGGATTGAGCGACGGATCGTCTGCGATGCTGATCACACGAGTGACGATGTCGCGTTCGCTTTCAAGGACCTTGAACTCTTCTGATTCGGCTTCTTTGAATTCGACGGATTCTACATCACTAGGCTTGCTGTCGACGACTTTCTCGTCTAGAGTTGGCACACTCTTTTCAGTATGAAGAGTACGACGCATTGACGGAAAGTCAAAAAGGCAACTTCGTGGACACAAAGAACACCGTGCAACCACTTATATGCCGATAAGCATGGGGTTTCGCAATTTACACATAGGCAGGATGTGTCAGATAGCCGAAGAAAGGGTGCACGGGGACGATATGCCATGAGACGATTCTTTAGCAGAAGTTCTGTAGTACTATTTTCATCGTGGAACCACATGGGACCACCCGAATAGCCCTATCTGTATGCCAGGAGCGTGATGAATCAGC
>JAGGAW010008645.1:6133-29640 GCA_017657375.1 Termitomyces sp. T27 | reverse complement strand
TCCAGATTGTCACACTCGGGTAGGATAATGTCGAGCAGTGTGAAGAAAGTGTCTTTGTATTCGCCTGAGGAATTCTCGGGTGGGCTGCTGCATATAGATTTTAAACAAGCATGGAGAGCAATATAGGGCGTCGCGTGTTTTGGAGAATGAAAATGGGACTGGAAAAAAGATGGGAGGTGTGGGGGAAGTAGCGTGGCCAGATGAGATGATAAGGACGAAAGTTGCGTCCATGGGTCTGGTGCGGCGACAGGGCGTGAAGCATCGGCGCTCATGCGTTTCGGTACGTGTTGTCGCTGGCGAACATCAACTAAGGATGTCGTTTTCCCTCGAAAATTCTTTCGTTTATCCGCTTTTGCCAATTTCTTCTTGCGCTCGACCGTCTCCCAGCCCATTTCTCCTTGATCAAGTACATAGCCCAATCCCTCGTCGTCTAATCCACCCAATCCCCGTTCTTCCATCTCTCGAATGGAGTCGGTAGTTAAGATATCCGCTACAATATCCCACATGTCGACATCGTCTACGGCTGTACCATCGAGAGCTGAACGTAATGTTGGCGTCGGTATATGTGGCAGAGCTGCCTGTAAGAAACCCAGTGGAGAGCTGAAGGGTTGTTGTGAAGACTCCGATGAGTCAGAACTACTTGTAGCAGTATGGCCTTGGTAAAATTCTGGTGTGCTGCTCGTATCATCAGTATTCGAGGTGAGATGGAGGTCTGAGAGCTCGTTAAGTTGGGATTCGTCCGCCTGTGAAGAAAGTTCCCGTAGAGTCTTTTTGAAGTCCTCTATCTGGCGTGAAGATGGGACGACAGTATTCCCTTGTGCATCTGTTTCCAGATCGGCCAACAAAGCCGCAAGTAAAGACGAGTCTAAGGGGGGACAAAATTCTCCCTAAAATGAGAGTTGATCAGATATTTCTGGCCCTGGATGAGATCCTACCTGGAGAGTCTCAAAGAGCGAGCTCATTGTGTTCCGGGCCGTGTGCGAATCGACTTGAAAAATATATGGTCTATCGCTGTAGATCACAAGATAAAATGACAAAAAATGAGATTTGAGGGGCGCTAGGAGGCTACGCGGTATCCAATGAATTAGATGGCCTTATCGTCGTCGAGGTAAAGAGGGGCAACTTGCGGACTGTTGCTAAGCACAGCCACCAATCGCGGTTGTTGCATCAGCAACGCAAGCATTGTAGGCCATCGTTCTTTGTTTCAAACTTCATCCTCCTTTATCTCCTACATACGTCATGTTATTCTACTATTCCTTAGCAGCAGCCTTTCTTGCGCTCACGATTGCGTGTGAGCTATGTCGATCTTTGGAAGAGACAGAACTAACGAGATTGTAGTCTATCGTTACCGTGCCACCATTCTTCCACATATCCATCTACCGGAGCGAATGAGAACCATCTTCCCCAGAACTAGTCATTATACCCCAATTTCAACATTCTCGGAACAAATCAACGCTGGAATGACTTCCTCTCAGTTTGATATTGAAGCGAATCTGAGGGATGGCGATTCACGGTCTGGTTTGGATGAAAGAGGCACTCAGGAAGTCATGGAAATTATGCGGCAGCAACGCGTCAAGTAAGTCAATTACCTTGAATGTCTTCTGTCCAAGTCTAACTCTTGTCGAAGCTTCGACCAGGCTAGGCTCATTCGGCAGAATCAAATCCTTGCTCAGAATGGTATCGATCCGTCAGGTTAGCGCAACAGGCTTACACATCTTTAACTATTTGCTGATATCGTCTAAGGAATGCCTATTGACTCTAAGGCCGTTACTCACCTCTGAATCGATCCTTCCCATCTGTCGCTCGACTGCAATCTCATGCTTGCCTACTAACACTCCTTGCATTCTCTCGTGGAAAAACTGCTCTTCTCACACTTGCTATAGCTACGATCCTTAACAATCCATATCGTTGTATTCACATTTTGTATCCTTACTTTTGGCATATCAAACTCCTCTGGGAAGGTATTATGATATTCCTGATTTGGTTTCCTCGCCCTATCGGTACAACCAGGTGAGTTTTTTTTAGTCGGTAGGCTATTTTAATTTGGTTCTGGTTATGCATTCTCTTTGGAAAATACGACAAGGAAACCGTTATGTTCTCCCCACGACCTTGCGATGGGTTTATGCCGGGCCCATACGCATCCACATCATTCCTGCCGACGCAGGCTCTCATGTGCTCCCATAAACTTCCGAAGTCGGGAAATTCTGGTTCTCTGGCCCCAAGAATTTTCTGATTTCGGTGGGAGATATACCGCAAGACCATCGAGCTCTTCCGTATGCTTCTGTGGCTCAGAGGCTCTTAGAGCTATGTATTTCCTAAACGTGACAAAAAGCACCAAAGCCTTGAGGCTTGATTATGATTGATATTCAGCTTATCATGTTATCAAGCCACGTGGAAACTTGCTTTCGGGTCCGACCCATATGGTGTCCTCAGAATTCGTTCAGACCACACTGCAAAATGTTGTCTGGTCATCATGACATAAAATTACTCATTTGACTGCGCTCCAGTGTCCCAGTGGAGGGTGCGAATAGCGTTCAATACCATATCTGGTCACGAGGTCCCGGAATTTGCTCGTTCGTTTTAGTATGTCGCCTGCTCCGTTTCGTTATTTTGAGCCGCGTGTCACACTCAGATGCATGTTCTTTCGTAGATATGTTATTCATGATCAAGTCTTATGATCGAATAATTGTCAAGCCGGATTTATGATCAAGGAGGCGGCTATATGAGTTTCCTGCGGCGTGTGCGCGTATGGTTTGACGTCTTTATCGTCCTGTTGAAGGACCGTTTGTTCCATTGCCGTAAAATTTCGAGCGCTGGCCCCCCTGCATGTTCCTGAATTGTATTCCAGGAGTGCATGACCAGTGCTTCTGTTTCCTTTCGCGGGAACAAATCAGCTGTCAACACTTCCGCATCACATCCAGTCCGCTGTCTAGAAAGTGAATTTGGGCCTTCTTGTGTAGAGATGGGTCCAAGAGGCATCGTGGTACAGATGTTCTGATGGCTTTTTTCGGTGCAATTGCGGAACGTCAGCATTTAAAAGAGAGAAGTTCTTCTCGTCTGTTGTCGTCGACTCGTCAAGTTTCCCTCCTCGAGTTACAGTCTACAATGGCCTTTCTTGAGCGTTTCAAAGCGTTCTTAACAGGATGCATCATCCTTGCTCCGGCTTTATTGCGAACTCAGGCATTCGATAACTCCCGAAGCGACAACGTACGTGCTATTCACCATCTTGTCTACTTAGACGCTCATTATATTCCAGTTGGCAGTGTAAATCTCTTAATACCATCAACTTTTCAGCTTGCTGACTGAGGTGTACAGTTACTGGGGTCAAAACTCCTATGGAGCGACGCATGGCAGTGACACAGCCAATTGGCAGCAGGATTTGGCATACTATTGCCAGGTAGGACCAAAACCATCCCTATTTGCATACACTGACATCTGGTAAAGGACGACACTATTAACGCCTTCCCCCTCGCTTTCCTGAACGTCTTCTTTTCAACAGGCGGTCTCCCAGAGATCAATCTGGCCAGCGTCAGCCTTCTCCTCATTACAATCTTCAAATCAACTTAAATTTAACGAACAGACCTGCAACCCCACCGACTCTGGTGTCTTTCCTGGAACCAATCTCGCCAACTGCCAATTCCTCGCTGCTGATATCCAAGCTTGCCAAGCCAAGGGGAAGATTGTCACTCTCAGTCTTGGAGGTGCAACCGGCGCAGCTTCCTTCACCTCTGACGCACAGGCTCAGGCTTTCGCTGACACCATATGGAACCTATTCCTGGGTGGATCGAGTTCCACTCGTCCTTTCGGATCCGCTGTACTTGACGGGTATGATTCTCTGGAGCTTATCGTCTGGCTTTCCTGATCAACACTGCTCTAGGATTGACCTCGATATTGAAGGCGGTGGAACAGCTTATTACACCTCTTTCCTTTCGAGGA
Source organism: Termitomyces sp. T27 (assembly GCA_017657375.1). NCBI lineage: Eukaryota > Fungi > Basidiomycota > Agaricomycetes > Agaricales > Lyophyllaceae > Termitomyces > Termitomyces sp. T27. The sequence goes on along the minus strand of JAGGAW010008645.1, from coordinate 25,704 downwards.
TCCGGTCGTATGCTAGTGGAGCCAGCAAACAGTAGGTTATAGTGGACGTGGACCCCTGCCCCATCTGACATTTGGTGGAATAGATACTATGTTACCGCCGCTCCTCAGTGTGTGTATCCCGATGCGTACCTCGGCACAGTGTTGAATGCAGCCGCTTTTGATGCTGTATATGTACAAGTAAGTCTTCTCCTTCCGCCCTTCTAACATTTTTAATGATTCTTCGTTCAGTGTGAGTACAGGACCCTTCAAGCGTTAACCTATTCTCTGACTGAACTCTGTTCCTTGTCGTCTCCCTGAAGTGTAAGTCATTTCCGGCTCTTTCAATTCTGACTGACCAACAATACGTATGTTCCTCCTAGTGTAAGTTCCAGTCTGCAATAGTCATGTCATCATCTTCTAAGATTGAAACCAGTACAACAACTACTGCGGTCTCCAGAACTACAACAACCCAAACGTGAGCACTCTTTCAAGTCTTAACCAAGATTCTGCAGAATACTAAACGACCATGACAGGCCTGGGATTTTGGTTTATGGTCTGTTGCAGCATCACAAAATGAAGAACTATGCCTAACTGGTCATCTCGTAGGGATAACTGGGCCAAAACGGTTTCCGTCAACAAGAACGTCAAGGTTTATATTGGTGGTCCCGCGTCCTCGACCGCTGCGGGATCTGGTTACGTAGATGCAGCTACCTTCGGTTCAATTGCGAAAGCAACGCGCGCAGCATATTCTTCTTTCGGTGGCATCATGCTTTGGGACGCATCTCAAGCCTATGGTGTGTTGTAGCTGTCTTCTAATTATGATACAATATCTCTGATCTCGCGACAGCCAACGATCGCTTCGACGTAGCAGTCAAGAATGCGATGGGATCAGGAAGCGGAACGAATCCTTCTACGACTACGCGTACTACTACTAGTACTACCTCTCCTTCTACGACGACTACCAAATCCACGACTACTACATCAACATCTCACACTGCTACCACTACCGTCGGAACAGGAAGCTGCGCCGGCGTGGCTGCTTGGGCCTCAAACGTCGCGGTAAGTATCGATCAAACTGCTTGTAGGCTTGTCCGCTGATCAGTATCAAATTATCCTTCAGTACGTGGGAGGGCAGCAGGTTAGCTACAAGTATGATGTCAATTTTTCAGAGCCTGATGATGAAAGCTAATTCCTCGTCACAGTGGCCATCTCTGGACTGCGCAATGGTGGACGTACGGTGATACTCCAGGTGGTGCGTTCGACCATTGCTGAACCATAGACGACGAAGAACCTGACCTCTTTGACAGGATCTGTCGGTGTTTGGGCCGATAACGGAGCATGCACTTCTAAGCTCGCGGCAACCGCAGCTATTGCTGCATCCACCTCGACATCAGTTCATGCAACGACGACCCGTTCGGTTTCGTCCGTCAAAGCAGTGACATCTGCTTCATCTTCCAAAGCTTCAGCTGCACCTGCTAAAGCGACAGTCTCTCATTCTACAACCTCCGCAAGCCCACTTCAGGCTCGGTCGTCACGATTCTTCAGATTCTAAATGCCTGCCAACGGTGGGTACGAAATCGCAGGAGGCCGAGTAGTTCATTCTACGACCTTCGCAAGCCCAATTGGCGCTCGGTCGTTACAATTTTTCTGATTCTAAACGGTATGAAGCTACCGAAGCGATGTCTAAAGTAATATGTACCAGTAGAAATCTCTCGATTTTTATATGTAAGCATAGGAAAGTTATGAATACCAGAAAATCATGGTTTTTTATTCCCTCGTCCATTCGAGCCACCGAGTTCCCTTCAATACACCTTTGACGTTCTCATAGGTGCCACTTGTTTCCAACAGTTTGAACCCGATCTTCTCAAGCACCTTTATACTTGCTACGTTTCCCTCCAAAACCGAAGCCTGAATATGACGAGCATCAAGACGAGGGATTATCCAGCTATTTATCAGGGCAGACATGGCAGCCGTCATGATGCCTTGACCATGTCGTTCCGGGACAACCCAATCTATGGTTTTGCAATTAACGTCTCACCGCCAACGCTTACATTTCTCAATCTCACCTGCAAGATCCCACATAATGCTCGGATCACCAGCTCCTTTCCGAGCATCCTCAGCGAGCACCGTTGCTCTTTTTCTGTCGTCAAGGATCTCCTTCCGCTCAGAGCGGTAAATGCCGAGGTATCCCAAGAACGTGTCCGTCCCGTCTTCATTCACCTCCCGAATGATACGAACGGGACATCCAAGAGCCATTTTCATTGGTCCTTCCGCCGTCAGTGGATCCTCCAGATGACGGAGAATTTTTTCTGCTTCTTCCATCTGCACCGAGAGCCAGGCGAGACCGTGCTCGGGCTGGTATGGGAAAGGTGGCCCGGTCATCCAAGTGTAAATTCTGGAATCATTGAGGGCAGCAACTACGGCGTCGACGTCGTGTAATCGCGGAGGTGTGATGATGAGATTTTTGCCAGGATAGAAGATACGCAAGAACGGCTCGCCAGTCGACGCGTTTACCTCTAACGGAAGTAGTTGTTTCATCGGGTGATGTTCAATCGGCATTTTGTCGAGCATTACATTGGCGAGGCGTCGAGTCGAGTCGAGTCATAAGAATCCCAGTCATCAGCTGAGTAAATTAAAACTCTCGAACGCAACACGAGTATGTACTTTTTCGCTGAGAGCAAAATGATCATGAGTAACGAATAATCAACAAGTGCAAATACAAATACAACCGAGATTTCTCCTGCCATCGGCTATTTTCTCCTGGCTATATTTTCTGCCTGGTCATTGTTTGGATGCTGAATGTCGGACTTCGATGACTCCTCAGAGGAGTATTCGGAGAAGAGGACAAAGAAGAACAGCAAAGTAAATATATATTCTACATCTGTTTCTTTCTTTAATCTCTTTGTACACAGAATCAACAGACTCGTAAAAAACGGCGAAAACTCTCATCCGGTTCTGCTCTTTACAACGAACATGTAGACTCCTCATCGCTCTCAATTTTCGACGAGCTAGGCAACGGCGACCCATCAGTCCAGTCTTTCCAAGACATCATTGACCATTTACTTCCGGATTTTTTACAAGCGCGTCTGAACCTACAAGAAGGAATAACAGAACTTGACCAGAATGTAGAAAAACGTTCTTTTTTGCTAAGTTGCAAAGTTTAACATTCAAAATAGGGGAAAAAGCTCCGACCTCCGACAAGGGCTGAAGTTTCGTATCTGATCAGTGGTCTTGCGAAACCAGGACATCCTACATCTGTCACCCAGGCGATAGTGGAACGAAAACTCAAACTGGATCGGGTACGTATCAATATGCACTATAGAACTGTGGAACCGACGCATCGGTCTTTGCAGGAGAGGCGTCGAGCTGGAGTCACTAGCCCTGAAGTGAAGGCAGTAGACTCGGTTACACCTCTTCTCACATCTCGAGCATCGGTTCCCCCACATCCCGACGTCATTGAAGCCCTTTATACTATCCAAACAACTCCGTTTACCTCGTCGTTTCTATCACGCCTCCAAGGTATCAGGGTGCCTATTCCGTCATCAGCCATCGCACTAGATTGGGAAACGATCACTCCTTGGATGAGCCTTATGACGGATATTCGAGATCATTACGTCCTTTCTTAGTGAGTATTATGTTCGAGACCAAGTATTTACTCATGACCATGATCTTCAGTCCGGAAAGGGAACGGCCTATTGAAACTTTGGCGCCAATTATTTATACCCCGCTTGAAGAATGCCATCTCCGAGAGGTTCATGAATTATTGGAGCGAGTATTCTGGAAAGGGATCAACGGTCTTAGCTCTTTACTTGTTTCGCCGATGGCCCTAAATGACCAACGTTTTCCACAGTGGCCGATTCTCTCGATCATTCTCCTGAACGATGTACAGTTGTTGCCTCTTACAAACGATTAGTTGTTGGTGTAGCGATTCTCAGCTCTCCGCGTGAGACGTACATTACATACCTGGCTGTCAGAGCCGGCTGGGATAATGCCAGAATAGCAAGGTACGCGCATCATTCATAGTTCGTGTAAATTGTGTTACTAACTGTCTTAGATCCATGCTCTATCATCTTATTATGTTGAATCCTAAGAAGGATATCACCCTCCATGTTTCCGTAAACAATTCGGCAATGGTACGTTTTTCGGATTCTTTTTGCGAAAGTACAATCTGAAAAATTTCTGGCATATAGCTCTTATACAACCGATTTGGTTTCAAAGCCGAAGAGTTTGTGGCTGGATTCTATGAGCAATACCTGGATCCGGATTCCAGAGCATCCAAGAATGCATTCAGACTACGGTTACGACAACAATGACAGCTTCTGGCGGTCGTGCTGAAACAGGGTTTTCCTCCCTACCAGTTCAACTGCGGTTAGGCCCGCCAGATGAGCGATATTTTCCCGCTATGCTATTGGCTACACATGGCCTCAGGTATTCAATTCACTCTAGTCTTTCGCCGGGTTGGCCGACATGTACTAAGCGCCTCTTCATGATGGATACTCTTCTGCCCACTGGGGAATGTAGACCTTCGACAGATGTCAAACTGCGCTCGGACTGTGATACTCCAGGAACAACTATATGCATACGTATGCTTCACCACCGAACAACGGCTTGATACCAACAAAGATGGTGACGTAGCCGACGTCCCCTTATCTCATGGACCGTCGGTATAGCATTGTGCTTCTCGGGCGAGTAATTATAGATCGTTCTCAGGCCGCTATCTTAAATATGGTCGAGGAGGTGGGGGTGTCTGGTGTCTCTCCGGACGCGCCGTTGGTGGCGTCGGTCCTCCGGCGCGTGAAAAGTCACATTGTCACGGGAAATATTGTGTAGGGTTGTAAATATACAAGAAAGGTAAAGTAAAGTTTGCGCTGATTGTGGTGTGTATGCTGATGGTGGTATTAGCAATACAAGATGCAATGCTGATCTGAGTGTCGATATCGATGCTGAATATGAGAGGAAGAAAACAAAGAAAGGTTTTGATTTTACAATTCCAAAGGACGCTTGCGTAGCGTCTGAACTGGCGCTATGTTGTCCATGACACTCAAAGCCCTCCTCCTGACGATCCCACTATTCAACTTCCTTGCTTGATCGTCAGCGCCTGGTGCCCCGAGACTGACGCGACGTCTTCCAACAGCCTTTCCTGACCCAATCGCCCCAAAGGCTGCGTATCCCAACTGATGTGGGCTGCCCTCAGGTTCAGCTTCCTTGTAGCCAGGAGCTTCTTCCCGCCTAGCAACCTCTGCCACAGATATGGCTGCGTCGTAAATCCAATTTCCTCCAATCCTTCCCCCCTCCATAGACAATGACCCGCTCAGCGACTTCCTTCTCCCAACACAACGCTTCTTGAGCACCCGAACTTCCTCCTCCACGAGCGGACGATTTTTCATGACCATCGTTGGTGATTTCGGGGACTTTAGGTGGGGATTAGACGATTTCCCCTCTTTGATTTTCCCGAGAACCAAGGTGGTGTTCGCGCGGGGTCGGACGCCAGGCTTACGCGAGCCACCAGGGGTACTAGTTTTGAAGTGAACACGGCCATCCTGCTTTCTGTTCTCTTCCTCCTCTTCCCTTCGCTTTTTCGCTTCGGCTGCTGCGATTGTCTCTGAGAGAGGTTTGTACTCATTCTGCGAGCGTTCCAGTACCTCTTTGACCTTCTGCCTCCAGTCGTCTATCTGGTAGAGCTTGTGAAGCATGAGCCTAAAAGTGAATGTGTATTTTTTTCCCAGGGGAAATTTTGCGACTGATTCCTCGTCCGAGTTATCCGAGTCGATGTCGCGAAGGTTGCAGGAAGTTGTCGCGATAGTGTGGCTGCGCTTGCGTCCGGTAGTCTTCTTTTGTTGACGTGGATCAGCGGTATAGACCCGATTGTTGACCAGATTGACGAGGCTGTTTACGACGGGTGCGAGATCGGTGGGAAGTGGTATAGAGTCAATATCGTCCATGTTGGTGTCATTATCATCATCGGTGCAAGAACGAGATTTATACGAGGCGAGGCGCTCAAAGAAGTTAAAGAGTCTTGCGAACTCGGCAGTTTTGGATTCGGAAGCCATAGCGAACTCTTGGGCACATCAACAGGAATGGAAACAGGGTGGCCCAGCGTTGTCAACCGTTTCGGGGGTTTACCAGCGGTCAAAAGGCTTGTTATATTGAGAATATGTAGGCTATGACCATTTGGCCAACATCATCGGCTAACAGATCAAAACCGCGATCATAAGTTGCCACTATCGAAAATCATTGTTCAAAAATTGGCCGCCGTAGTGACAATGGAATGTGGAAACTCCATACTGGCATGGTCTTTAACAATGTCAGTGGTTATCTCTTATGTTGGGTTTCGAATGGGGACGGTCGACAAGGAATGCTTTGATATTATACATAACGTGGATGCTAATCGACCTTCCAAAACGTTACATGCAATATTGAGGCTCTATTTATACGTTTACTGGTTCACCACGGTGCCCTCCTGACCCTGATACGACCTTTGCTTCGCAGAATCCAGATGGTAGTTTTCATGTCTTGATCTTCCATTTCGTCAATCTTGACCTTTAGAGCATCAGCAACGCGTTCTTCTCCATCATCATCTCCTTCGTCCTGAGATTGGTCCGCGACGTCCTCTATTGTGTCATCAGAATTGATATACTGCTCCACACGAACAGGTTCTATGTCGCCAGCGATAAGAGAGCTCCACCCGATGGTTTTAAGTGTCTTGAGCTTCTGGCCGATCACGATACTTGCCTCGAGTTCGCGTCGTCTGATATTAGCGGTGACCCCATCAAAGCATCGCTGGCATTCACTCCAGTCCCGAAGTACAGGCTGTGGTGTATCTTCTTCCATGACATGGGAAATGTGCGACGACAAGAGCGAATCATCAGACAAGAAGACTCCGAGGTGTAGGTGCTCAAGATACTCTAGAGGTTTCAAAGCGGTTGCGAAAGCGTTCTGAAATTCAACATGCGGTGAGTATATACTATTCCATATAGTCATTTAATCTCACGGCCATCTTGACAACGTCTAAATAGTCGTCTGGAACGGGTGAGTGTAGGGTGCAGCCAAGACTGTCCTCGAAACAGGCCCAGCAACAATCAAATTCAATCCGTTCTGTGCAGCTAAGGTAAAGATCCACCAAACAAGGAAATGTTTTTGCGATGAGGCTGAGCAGTAAGCAGTCTATACGAGGGAGACTTGAGAGAGTCAATGATGACATATTTGGATAGATCATGCAAGGCGCCAAGGATGAGAAGATATTAGCAATAGTCGGGTGTTGAGTCGACAGTCCTTCCTGCGCCAAGTCGATGAAGAGTGTCCGAAGGTGCGAAAGCCAGTGCAGTCGGGTCGATTTGTGAGAGACAACCTTGGATGGGGTATAGAGGCTCCTGTCAATTTCCGTAGGCTGTTCGTCGCGTCGTCAGCATCTGAAAGTGCATATACTCACCTCACCCATTCAAAACCGCCAATTTCGGAGTTTAGGCTCAGTGAGTTGAGTATTCGAAGAATCGCAGACCATTCTTCGCGAGACATGAGGCGTAGATCATGGAAGAAATGTCGTAGAGTCAGTTGGCGGACGTTCCTCGATGTCAAAGTGAGGGAAGCAATTGACGCAAATCGTTGGGTATTTGGTTTAGATGAAAGCTGTGCGATAAAGAATTCCACGATACGATCAAGAAGCTCGATAGGGACTTGCAGAGGCTGTAATCGTTGGCTGTCATGAGTTTTACTGTTAGAATAGAGCAACTTGGTGTTTGTTGAGTGAGAGATTTGACGAGTATCTGAGCGCAAAAGCAACGTCGAGTTTCTTGAATTCCTTCTTGAAGGCATTCTGAGATACGCAGCACAGAGGATTTTGTAGTACTAATAGTCAAGTTCTTCAAAACATATGGGTCCAGAGCTTGAAAGAGAGAAGTTCGAGTTTTGTTTTATTTTAGCATTACCGTATCGTCAGATGGGCAGACGCGACGCGCTCGTCACGCTATCACATGATCCGTGACGAAAGGTCCACAGCGAGAAATTTCAAAAGTTCGGACTCCTGCTGTTGTAAAACGTTAATCATTTATTGCAAGATATGTAAGCATGTACTACGATGGAGGTATGATACAACTAAGAGCCATAGCCCGGGTAAATAAAATTAGAGTTCTTTACTAACATTCAATAGATTCCATGGACGAGTGAGAGTTGTCACTCAACAACCACGCGTGATTCTCCTTCTTTTGCCTTGAGAGGGCACTTCAAGGAAGAGGATAAGTAGAATCATTGAAAAGAGCTGTTATCGCGCTGTTGAAGACTCACGTGGACTTTTGATTCCTTTCTCGGGCTCTCTGTAGTGGAGGAACATCCCAGTAATCATTCATCTCACTAGCCAGAGTCTTGGACTTGGCACGAGGCTTTGGGGTATAATCGTCTGAATCAGAAAGGGTTCGCTCACGAGAGCGAGTAGCAAGTGGGGTCCGCGAAGAAGACGAGGGAGGGACGACGTGCACCATATCGTCATCATCACTGATAGCGATGTCGGGAGTCATGCTCTTTCCCCGTCGTTTCTTCTGATTCTTGTCACGTTTCATTCTCCCTGTATCCCAACCGTTGTCAACGGAGCTTTCGCTGCTGGAGCAGAGATTAACGTCGACAGTAGGTCCTCGAGCAGGGACAACCGCTTTTCTGGGAGTCTCGTCCGTGTCCATGTTTTGAAGATCTATGGTGCTGCGAGAGGGCAGACGCCGGGACATCGGCCGTGGAACGGGTGTCTCCTCGACATCCGTTGTGGCGATACGAGAAGTCGCGGACGACAATTGACGAGAATTCTGTCGCGAACTTTGCGAGTGTTGTACTGTATCCTCAACGTCTTTGTCGCCTGAGAGTTGGATGAGACTTCGAGATGGAAGGCAACGAGGCTTCGGTTGGTCTTGACTGGATTTAGGTACATCCTCAAGATCCGTATCACCCGCAGAAAGAATCATCTTGACATCATTAACGCTGGTGGTGCTTGTGCTTTTACCAAGGGGTCTTGGTTTGGGACGGGGTTTTGACACCGCTGGCGGAGACTCGACCTCAGCATTGGACTCCTTTCCCTTCTTCTTCCGCGTCTTCTTCGCAGATTCCTGTTTTTCCACTTCCTTTGCCTTCTCCGTCATCTGCTTCTGGTACTCTTCCTCTTCGGCCCTCTCATCCGCTTCCAGCTGCTTCCGCCTCTTCATCGCCCTCTTCATAATGATCATATCAGCGGCGCCCAGCTCCGCATCGTCCGAACCCCCTTCTTCCTCTTCCCCTTCGTCCACAGGGAACATGGCCACGCCATAATTCGCACTTCCTCGTAAGATCTTGACCGCATCCTCCATCTGACTTTCATCAAGATTCATGTCCTGCATTATCAACCGCGCACCGATTTCGGGGACCAGGATTCGTTGAAGAAACTCGCTTGCAGTCAGAGGAGAAACCAGGTCGGGATCAATCGAGGCAAGCGGGAACAAGTCATACAGCGTCTGGTGTATGATGACCGATCCCATTTCACCATAGCTGCAGGTGGACTCAACACTGGTCGGTCTAGCGAAGACGAACCAGAAAGCACTCACTATCCAGGCTGCGTCTTCTCAAAACTGGCAAACTGCCCACGAACCCCCGCAACTGCCCTCGTCCCTTTGAGCCTCACCTCCTCTGACGCTTCCTTCCAGAATACACATCGTGCTCTAGGCCGGCTTTCCTCATCGCCAAGCAGATAAGAGTCCCCTTCCCCATTGTCCTCAATGATAGCACGCAACGCGCCCTTCATCTTCCGCACACGCTTGCCGAGTTCAGACCAATCGATCGTCTTGGGCCAACCTTTACGCTCAGCTTCTGGCAACATCTGACTCTCGAAGCGATGACGCTGGCAAACCGCAATATAAACGGTGAAAGGGGCCGTACGTCCGAGACGATTCCCTGGTCGGGGCTCGGGGCGCGACCTTTTCTTAGCAGTAGCCAGTAGATGCTTGAGCCGAGACGTAGGCTGAGAAGGGAGTGGCATATCGCAGTAGGGACAAAGAGTTTTGGGGTCGATGTCTAGTATTGCGGTCAGAAAAGAAAGTTGTGTATATAGAAAAGTTCAATATACCTTGCTCTGCGTCCTCTTCCTCCAGGTCGTTCCTTTTCAATCTTTTCAAATCGGGCTCATCATAGATATCCGAGGAGGAACGTTTGAGGTTAGACGACCCAGCGATTGGTGATGATCCAATGCTATCGAGTATCTGCGTGCTCATGGGAAATGGTTGAGCTTTAGGTGCATTCTTCCTTCGAGGTGCGTGAGGTACTTTGTCACTCGGCGGCGATGATCCAATGCTATCGAGTGCTTGCGTGCTCAGAGGGAACGGTTGAGCTTTGGGTGCATTTTTCCTTCGAGGTGCTTCGTCAATGGGCGGTGACGATCCGATGCTATTGACCTGTAGACTCATAGGAAACGGTTGAGCTTTGGGTGCATCAACTTGTTCAGGTTCCTCATTGCCATCCGAATCATCAGAGGACACGATAGTCCGACCCCTAGCAGAATTAGAAGGCCGTGGTCGGATCCTTGTTTCTGCTGACTCATTCTTTTTCGCAGCGGGTGGAGGCTTGGTCGTAACTATCTTCTCAGAGACGCTCCTCTTTCCAGAACCTTTCTTTGCAGTCATGTGTTCCTGTGACCCTAAAGGATCAAGCGATGGGAACTTCGACGGGGCCCTTGGGGATAGAGAGGGAAAGGCTTCAGCCTTTAGCTTCCTAGGAGGTGGGTTTCCAGGATCGTCATCATCGGACACCAAAAGTGGTGAAAGATTAGAGAAAGAGCGATTAGGTGTCCCAGATATGGTCATGCGACGTGCTGGAGAGCGTGGAGGAGGGCTGTTTCTGGGGAAGGCCTTGGGAACAGGTTGCACTGTCGAAGCTTTACGCCCTAATGGACGCGGTTTGGGACGAGTCAATTCGGAGGGAGGATTGTCACCCATTGATGCTGTAGATTGGCCTTGTCGCCGTCTAAAACTTGAAGATCTATCGCGAGTTGTGCGTATGGGGCTATGTCCCCGACGTGTGTTGGCCTGAGGAAGCGTAGGTGGAGGAACCGGCCTTCTACTCTCGGAAGCTTCTGCAATCCATTGCTCTTTCACCACGATTGGCTGGGACGAAGACGCGTCAAATGCCTGACCATCGTCATCCTGCAGGGGCTTGTTCTTGTTGAACTTCAAGCGCTTGAGTACGTCCGATTTATTCTGCTGAAAGGAAGGATGAAACTTGTGGTAGACTCCTTTCTCGTCCGTGTATCCGTCCTTTCCATCCCGCTTGTCCTCAACAACAACAGATCCAGCACGCGAACTGGCACGCGAACTGGCGCGCGAAGACAATGTGTCCAACTCGTCCGGGCTATCGGAATCTAAAGTCCTAGCCACCCTTTTCTTTTCCTTCAAGGATGGCTTGGATTTTGTTTGTTTCGCGGTCTTGACAAAGCTAGATCCAAGATCCTCGGCTGCCATACCCATGCGACGCGAATTGACAGGTTTTGACTGAGGCGGTTGAGGTCGTGACGGCATGCGAAGTTTGGGATCGTTGACGTAGCTCATCGTGTTCCATGATGAACTCGCGACGAGGTTCTCCATCGAGGAGAAAGTGGAGTGTCAGAGCTAATATGACGCGAAAAATCAAGTTCGTGGCTCGAATCATGTGATCGTCGTGGCCCTATCAGGTGCCAACCACCGCGGAGTGCGCCAAGAACTTCCCACGCAACGACGCGACAGCTATCGGTATGTACTTAGTGCAGGTGAGTAATAAGTATAAGATCTATACAATCACAAAATAAATTCCGCCTTCAGCAGAAGTATGACAATGTAAAGTGTGCACTGTGAGACAGTCCAAATCATGGTCTATGAATATTGTTTCTGTACTCTGCGTGGCTGGGGTAGGCTTAAGGCTTTATCTCAGTTTTCCATCCAACAATTTCTTTGCCGTGCGTATCTTGAACAGTGAGGAAGAATTCAGGAGGGATGATTCCATCCCGTCCTTCACTGAGCACAACTCCGTTATCGGAAAGGAAGAACTGGATGCCAGCATCCAATGCTTTTTGAACATCAAGAAAAATTAGAATTTGAGAAGTATTTCTCATGCCTTGCATACAGAAGGTGATTTCAGAAGATCGATGGGAGTCAAAATCGAAGGTGACGATACTCACCACTGATGACGCCGTCACCTGGAATGCCTTGCGCAAAATGCATGTGGTTCCGTGACATTTTTGACAAGCCCTCTTGAGCTAATGGACGGTAAGAAAAGCAGAAGTAGAACAGAAAGGTAGAACTCACCGATCAATTTCCATGCCTGTCTCGTCGTCCCATGGACGGCGACCCCGGTCGGAATATCCTTCAGAGACAATATAGGCTTGAGTTCCAGTTTAACCGTCTAGAAGTGAAGTAAAGAAAGAAAGATGTATATGAGGGGGTCAAGGTGAGATGACGACAATGGCACCTGTATTGAGTGTCCTTGATTCGCCCGTATCCACCACTCTCCACCATCTTCCTTCAAATCAAATCGCTTCTTTGTATCCGCATTCACAAGCTCCTGAAGCCCCGCAAAATCAATTTCCTGACCCTTGCCTTTCAGGTTGTCCGCCTAGATGATGGAACAACGGAATAAGCAGTGTCTCTCCTACAAGGCATATTTGAGAACGCACCAGATCCTTGACTTTAACGTAACCGTCTGGGCGCATCGGAAGCCTCTCATTCTTCGCGCCATGCCGCAGCAGCCATGATATCGTTTTGGACAAACGAACAGCAGGTGAATCTCTCTCGAGACCTCGGAGTTTAGCTGACGGCTGGCCACCACCTTGCTTGGATCCTCCCCCGCCTCCACCTTGCTTCTTCTGTCCCTTCTCCTGTTTCTTTCGAGAATTCGTCGATGCACCGCGTTGCGACTCCATGGGTTGCGACTCAGCTGTGCTTCCTGTTAGTATTGGCGTCTGAGCCACTGACATGATGCGACTTCGAAATCGACGGAGGATCACAGGACGAGCGAGAAGTAAGCGCAGCAGTTTGGCTTTTTTATCGAAAATATAGCAAATTCATCATGAGTATTATATGATATATCAAGTGACAGAGTCATTCAAGGTCAGATGGCTCACCGATAGTAAGTGAATGGCAGACTGAAAATGATTGATGACCGGTACAACAGTACTAGATACATCATTTTTACGATCAGGATTTACGTGATGACGAATAGCCAACCACAGCACTTTTACAAACTATAGCAGCGAATCGTGTTTTCTTCGAAATTTCGAGGGAAAAACATAGATCTGCCATGAACAGATGTTTTCCTTGTGTTGTTACACAGGGTACAATTTTTTTCAAAAAAGAAAAGAAAGTGTGAAAGAAGAGTGAAAGAAAAGAGAAGAACCCAGTGTTCAAGTTGAGAAACTGTTTGAAAGTTGAACGTTGAACGTTGAGACGTCATCAAACTTCGTTTCCACAGGTCAGTGAGTAAAACTTGTCCAATCTATCCAAATAACCTACCATCACTGGAAGGACATGACCCATCGGAGTAAAGTGCCCCGATCCCAGATACCAAACCATCCACCAAAAGCATTCGCGAGCGCGAATAGAGATTATACGCCGCTGCCGTGTCACTTGCACAAAGTTTGTCTGTGAAGCTTGCCCACACCGCGGCACCGTCACAAATACTCTGCACCACAATTTCCTCTGTGTAGGTCAACGCGAGGTTGCCAACGGTAATCGTCTCATTGTCGAGGGTGAAACGCTGTAGGAGTCGGTCGGGTGTACTGCTGAAGTCGATGAGGCGTTCTGTGTATACCGTGCCGTTAAAGGTCGCAGTGCGCGTGGCGCCGATGGTATCATCCTTGCCCGTTGTGGAAAGCAGAGGGCCAGTCTAAGATACCGACGTAGCATGAGTATGGCACACAAGTATCAAGCCTCTGCAGATGCACTCACATACCATTCAGAGTCGAAAAACGACCCCGTAGCATTGAAGAATGTTTGCGCGGGGACGATGAATTGGAATATACTCGGCACGAAGACAGGATCCAGGTCTTCTGGGCATTCATCGTAATTTATGGGTGGAGATGGCTTTGCAAGACAAAACGTAGCAAAGGCAGCCAACAAGAGGTATGTGATTGCAACCATGGGAATTGAAGCGCAGGAATAGTGATTATTGTGGAAGTATGTGCTTATATTCGCAGCTGCAGCAATAAGCGCGATCTTTATAGAGCTTGAAGGCAGGGAAACTCCCCCATAATTTCGGTTAAGATTACAAAATACCCAGAGTCCTCGGTCTTAAGCACAAGTGTCCACGCCCTTCTATTCTGGTAAGGAGATGGAAGCGTCGATGTCAGCATCAGCCAATCTATCCAAGTTATTAGACTCGGTACTTGGGAAATTATCGCTGACTTCGAGCTAGCATGCGCGCTTCTTGATGTCTGGAGCAATGACGTGGGATGAGGTGTGATGCATGTGAACTTTCATGGCTTGCTTCTAGCAATTTTTTTCATCTCCAAGCTCCAAGAAGAACAGTCAAGGTTCGATATTCAACAGTCCCGAAGTAGCTTGTTCAAAATTTTGTGCCGTGATACCTACTCGAAAAAGATGATCTTTTCTCATGTTTGTCAAAACTAGCCGTGTTATCAAGATTGGCCGGGTTCTGGGCCGATGTCCTTACGAGTCGGAAACAGTGGGAACGACTCGGAGTTCTACAATGATTATTCGATGGCCATGGAGCACGGGGGCATGGAACATGGCCAGTTGTTTTAAGTCAGACGGCTCGTGTAAACCTCGAGATTAATGACCGGGCCGGTAGTCGGTAGAATAAGGCTGGAGACCTAGGAAGTAGCAGAGTACACGCTATGGGAATCTTCCAGGTGTCCTAAAGGGGCAAATGAGCGCTTACGGACTGAGGATCGAGTAAGTCTTCATCGAGTTTCTATAACGCCACCCATGTCGTGTAATACCTAGAACACCCGAGAACTAGCGAGAACAGTCAAAACCCTTGAAGACAATTGGAAGCGGTGAATCAAGATCATTTATCCAGGGCCATTCGATAGGTGGGCTCGTCATCTACTCATATGGATTGGCTAGTACCAAAATACAACCCCGGACCGGTGCACATGTTCTTAGAAGGTGACGAAATGTTATTGAAAGCATCAAAGGTGTCAAGCAGCAGTGAAAACGAGCTACCTGTCAAGAAATGGAAGGACAATACGTGAAGTCTGGAAAGCCTCAGCCATGTCCTCGCAGAACTAAGTAAAGGCATGTGTACGCAGCACCATCGGATAGATAGGTGCAACAGACGTCCCGCCAAAGCCGTCTGATTGACGCGAAGCAACCGAGGATGCAGTTGCACGCCATCCATAACTCATTGAATTCTCAAAACGAAACCCATGGTAATGCCGTAATGTATAGCCTCGTATGAGTAGTGCAGATTCGTCGTAGAGACAAACTAAAGCTTGTGACCATTCTAATTTTCCTTTGCTTTCGGGGAGGTCCAGTGGTCGGTGTGGCGTAGAAGGGAACCGAACGCGTTTGTTCGATCGCAGAATTCGGAGATCATCTCTGGATGTCTCGATATAATGATGAGTTACAGCGACAAATCCATGTCAAGCCAGGTTACGTACAAAGAGGGGTCATTCCCAAAAAGATCAGCTAAGAGCACTCCCTTGTCCTTAGGGTAGTCGATGGTAGGAGTTTACGTCACCTATCAATGTCATTTTGGAGCCTGTCTAAATAATAAAGATGCTCAAATGATGCTGACACGGGTTGAGTGCACTGGGGATAGACCAAGAAGAGCACACCTTGTCCTTGAGATATGGGAGTTGCAATAGAGGGATCGGACACTGTCGATGCGCGAATCACGTCTAATGTGATTGCCATGATTCTTGAACTGCCTTGTGTAACTGTTGTGTAAGTGATTATGCGCTAATAGCTAAGTACAAGGATGGTATAGAACGAGTTCCAAACCAGAAACAGGCTTTCTCATCGTTGATAATAATAGTTCGGACTCAGGAGTATCAGCCGGCCAGAAGCCTCAGGGTGACCATATATGTCTGGCTCTCCTATAGTGTTGCCTTCTATAAGAGGGATTAGATAACAACTTGCCACATGCACGAAAAATTCTCCACTCATGCTGAAAGATGTCAATTAGACAAGTAGATCAGTTAGAGTTCATTTCAACTACTGGGTACGCCTTTCGCCATTCTGTCGTTGAGGGGAACGATCAGCAAGGTTCTGATTCACGGGGACTGAATTCGATAACTTGAAAACGACGTTACGTGTTAATACAAACTTGTTAACTTTCTCGAGACTTTCTTAGAGGTATTTGATGAACCACTCGACCGTCGACTTGAACGCGCCTTCCTTCCCAGCTTTGACCATGGGATCACTCATATCACCACGAACCGCGAATCCATGTGTACATCCCTCAAAGTACTCGCGTTTGTACCCTGGAGCGAACTTGCCGTTGCCGAGCATTTCGTCTGCCTTGGCCTGGGATTCAATGGGGAACTGTTGGTCGACGGTGCAGGTGTTAAGAAGCAGAGGCGCCTTTGCCATCTTGTGATATTTCTGTAGTGGAGCCATGAGAACATCGATGGTGATAAGGCTAATCAAGAACCGTACCTCAAGGTCTTCCGGAACCTTCAGAAGCGAGGGGTGAGACGTAGCAGCAACCTGAATGGCTCCATCAAACGCGAGATCGAAAACATAGCGTCCTTGACAGGTAAAGATCTTCACATCAGGTGTTTGTTTCGGGCACATCTGTGAGAAGACGCACCTCCAAAGCAGTAACCCGTAGCAGCAAATTTCATAATCCCTTGCTCTTTCAAAGCAGCCATTACCTTGTCCAGCATAGGACGGGTAACATCGCTACCATGTTTTTGGAACCAAACTCCAATGTCGAACGAGGCCTAGATGAATGTAAGTTGGAGGATACCCGATGCAGGCAAATTACTCACGCCGGGGTTGAGCGCATCAGCGGGAATCGGATCGTCCATCAGATAATCCGGGACGATGGTCTAGGTTGTGACACGAATCAGCTCAATGACGATACTCAGTCAAGATGTATCGAACCATAAAGCCATTTTGAGCGAAAGAGTCGGCCATTAGCTATCATCACAGATCGATAAGGGCGTTGGATTAAAGTTACAAAGTTACGTACTTGAGTGTTGATTAGCTGAGGTCCGAACACATCCGTCAGGAGGAGGACAACCTTGTCCTTAGGGAAATCGACAGTAGGAGTAGCAACATAGCAATTGACACCGCCGATTTTCTCCCATTTGCCTGGAAATGAATCGGATCTAATCTGATCGCTATGCTTTCTCTTGAAATACCTTCAGCGGTACCCTCGTGGACGACACCTTGTAGCAATGGTCAGCCAATGCAAGAATTGCTGTAGGAGTTCCAAACCAGAAACACAGTCTTTGCAGAAGCTCATGATTGATGGAGAGGTGAGGGGAAGATGATCACGATCGTGTGCTTTTTATACACCCGCTCGAAAAAGTGATTAGATAAAACATACCCACAACTCTACCCCACACGGCTACAAAAAGCACATTTCTCCCTCCATCAAGCGTTCGGCATGACATTACGCTCTCTCTGCTGACACTGTCATTGAATAGGTGCTGAGAAAGACGACCACAAGGACAGCCGAAGGATGACCGTCTCTTTCCACAATCTCACCAGCAGTGGGCTCAGGTCATTGCCTAGCTCGGCACAGGCTATCGCAGACTCATCTCAGTTTCACCGACTGCGATGCTCGAATTCTCACCATGAACAACTAACCGCCAACTAACCGCATCAGATCAGATCACCACCGCAGGTCCCAGTAATAGCACACCCCGCCCCGCCTTTCTCCAGCCTCCCACCCGCTCCGTACATTCCACACCTCGGTCACGACCCCCATCTCCACTCTACGAACCCTTGGTCTTTTCTTTTTTTGTTTGTTTTCGCACAACACTATCCATCCTCGATCATCGGGCCTTGATGCGGCGTCCGGCTCTCGGCGTGCCCACCGGCGCCTCTTGCTCGTACGGGCCCAAACCAAACCCATAAGCGCCCCGCATCCCTTTCTTTCTTTCTTCCGAGCGCGCGCGCGTCGTGTTCAAAGAGCGCGGGACAACTCCTAGTGTCGATACATGGAGAGGCACGAGACGCGAGGCTTACATCCATATCATACGACACGCTGTAATCCTACGCGTAACACACATAACCCGATCACATCCACAACAACTCCATAACATCCTCACCAACCAGACACACGCACAAGCACAACTCTCCCACCAAACTTCTACACAAAAAATATATGTATATCAACACACGTACGACAAATATAACAAATGTAACAAAAAACAAAAAACAAAACAAAAAACACGTAACGACCGGACATCCTACACCTACCACTCCCGCATGTACAAGCACAATACCAAGAGCGTACGTAGGACATTTTATGTATGTATGCAACTCCACAGGGAGCGGAGCGTAAGAAATAAGACGTAAGACGTAAGACGAGACGAGACGAGACGAGACGACAGCCCAAACAAAAATCAAAATAAATCGCAGAAAAAAAAAGGAAACGAGAACGAGAACGAGAACGAGAACGAGAACGTCTATGTGTATACGAAAATGAAATTAGGCGGTCGAGTGGGGGCTGCAATTAAAAAAAAACAAAAGCAAAAACAAAGGAAAGAAGAGGAGAAGAGTTCGTTATTAAAAGACCATACATAATCATACACGGCGCGCAAAAAAAAAAAAAAAGAAGAAAACGCATACAGCGGCGGGGAGGCATAGATACGAGGGCGGGCGACGGGGGCGGGGCGATTAGATTAAACCTAAACATAAAAAACTATCCCTTCGGGGCAACGAGGGAAGAACACACACACACAACACAAGCTGAAACCGGAAGCCAGTCCTCGATCAAGTCGCACTTGCAGCCGCGGGCGCAGCGACAGGCCACACACTCGCCTTTTTCTCGCCCGCAGCCGGAGCCGTACGTTCAAGCGGCAACGGCACCGCCGCAGCGGGCGCAGGCTGCTCCTTCTCCTTCTCCTTTTCTCCCTCCTTGCCCTCCTTCCCCTTCTCCTGCCCCGCCCCCGCCCCCGCCCCAAGCACCCTCGGGCTCCCAAGTGGACTCGGCACCCTGCTCCCCGTACCCCCCGCCGTCCCCGGCCTGCTCCCCGCCGGACTCCCCCTCCGGCTCCCGCGCCCCCCAATCCCCTGCATCTCCTCAATCCCCCTCCTCACGCCCCCCATCAGCCTCTCCGTCCGCTCCACCATCTCCTCCATCCTCCTCTTCTGCTCCCCCAGCTCCGCATAGTGCCGCTCCAGCTCCCCGAGCGTCGGCACGCCCCCCGCGTACGGCTGCACGGGCGGCAGCGGCGGCGGCGGCGGGAACCCGAAGAAGTCCGCGTAGTACGCTGCTGTGTGCGGCGGGGGCGCGGGGACGGGCAGCGGCGAGTGCGTGCGGCTCGGTGCGCCGGACCCGGACGACGGGCGCGCGTACGGCGCGCCGGGGCCCGGGAGCATGTTGAGCGGGGGGAGCTCGAACGGCGGGGCGGGGAACGGCGCGCCGCGGTAGTCGGCCTGCAGCGCGGGGTGGATGTGCGGGTTGTGCCCCGGCGG
>JAGGAW010008644.1:17268-29901 GCA_017657375.1 Termitomyces sp. T27 | reverse complement strand
CAAATGTCCATAATACAAGAACCAAGTTAAATCAAATATTATCCATCGGTCCATTCAACCTTCACAGTGGCATACCTCCCTCATTTGCAACCGAAAGTTGTCTTGCGCTGAATTACACACATTCCAAAGGTCAAAGGGTTATATTTGCTTGCAGAGGCTCACGTGCCGAACTCACGTACTGGACATGTGACTGCGCCACAGAGGATACCTGGAGAGTTCTCGACCAAATGAACTGCGCGTCACCGTCGTCGCTGGTCTACAGCTTCCAATGAAAGATTGATACATCTAAAGCGCAGCGGGCAAAGTGTCCCCACAAAGTAGGCGGAACACAAGGACTCTTGGGTGTTTTTGAGCGGCCCCCCCCCCCCCCCCCGACTATAGTCCAGCTCAAAAATAAGTCATAGCGAGACGAAGGTTCTTTTCTCTTTTCACTTTTTTAGCATCCGCAATGGCTGCCATGAAGGCAACGGGCGCTATAGAAAATGTCAGGTGCAATGTGCAATAGATAAGGTGAACAGGACCCAAGGTTCCTTAGCAATTCGATGACTACGTACAGGAAGGCTGGGCTAGGAGATCGCGGTTCACAGGAGAAGACCGAAGCGTTCACTCTTGTACACCTTCAGTTCTGTGTGGGACGAGCGTCGCTGCTGGGTGGTCAACCATGATGGATCATGATTGGTATCTCAGTCTGTTAATGTGTAGCGATCCCTTTTATGTCTCACACACTGGTTGTTCCACATTGGAGGCTAGCCCACCTTTCGTGAACGACCATTGGCATTTTAGGAGGCACAACTGAGACGCGCTGAATAAAGTGAAGTATGCCGACCAAAAAAGAACAAAGGACAAGGGAAAAACAATCAATTAATCTGATTAAGGAACCTCGTATACGCCATGGATTGGATTCTCTCCAGCCGTGTCGATTCATCCATAAAGGCAGGATTGACTTGCGCCTACGATGCAGATCCCGACTCAATCACAGGGTCATCGAACAGGGACAAAGAGGTAACACTAACCAAGACAGTCGGAGCATATTTTTTCACTTGTCCTACTAATTCCGCAACCATCTCAGTCAGAGCAATTCCGTGACGCAGGTCCGACCCCTCCCTGAAAAGATCGGGCAGGAGCTCAATGAGCCTTGGAACGCTCTTGATTAAGTCATCAAATTGGGTATTCTGTACTGAGTCCGGAACAGTGTCTGTCTCCGCTTCATGTCCGGGCAGATACGTCATGATTTTGACGTAGTCTAGGAAAATCTGTCGAGGAAGAAGATGTATCAATAAGTTTGATGTTCGGGATGGATCTAATCAGGTGGAAGTAGAAAGACTAACCTTTCCGCGAACATACCACCCAACGACAGGATGCTTGACGAATACGGTGAACAGATTTTGGAGCAAGTCAAAGTCTCGACAAAGAATTGCGTCTGGTGCGAGGTCCACTACAGCCAGATCATGTGCAGCATCGTAGAGCTCTGCCTGCAGGAAAAGTTCGTACGCGTCAAAAATATCCCCATTGTCAAGCGCGTGGTTGGCCTGGATGTCTGTTGTAGTGTAGGGAGAGATTCATAGCAAAAGACACACCTTTGCTTCTAATATCCATGCTCCGGGTATTTTCAAACTTCCCTCGATACCCCTCGACATCCACTCATCTAATCTGCTTGCAGATCGTGCCAAAAGATCCTTGATCGCTCTCTTCCGTCTGTAGATAGACCGAAATCAGATTCCAGCTGGACATACTGCGGTGATTCCACTTACCCAACAGATCCCTCGATGTGCAACAGTACGAATAGCGCCTCCTGAATCAGACCCTGACTTTCCAGCTGTGAAGCATAGCTGCTCGCCAACAAATCAGCACTAGGACTGTGTCCTTCTTGATTGATTCCATCGTCCTCATCACTCTCCGAAATCTCGTCATCCATACGGCGCGTCAGTTGATTGAACGTCTGATAGACTTGGGCTATGGGTGCGTTAACGGGTTCCGAGTACCACAGGTGAAGACCAAATGCGCGTTTCCAGTCCAAACCTTCTAGGACGTCTACATCGGAGCACTTCTCCAACCCACCACCTCGTGACCCCACCACTATCTTGTTTATCCATCCAGCCAAGAGTGCATATACTCTCCGCACGCTCTCATCAATGTGCACATCGATCCGCTCCTCGTGCCAAATCTCAATCTGATATTTGAGGTCTTGCTGGAAGTCGGAGTCTCCTCCAGCTTGAGATATCAGAGTAGCAAGTCTCCAGAAATCGCCATCAATCGCCGCATTTACGGCCTTCTCAGTCTGATGGCCCGTGAGGAGGGTGAAGACGTTAGTTGGCGTGTCCGTTGAGGTATTAGCGCGAAGCTCGGCTTCAACTGTCGTAGATACAGCGTCTTCCAGCCATGCAGAGAGTGCGGCCTTTCTACGGACAGCATCGATCACGTTCCGGATGTCAATCGTCACTGAAGGTCCGAGGCGAAGATCAATCTCGTCAAAGAGGGCTTGGCCAAGGCGGAATAAAGAGGCTTCATAGGATCTGTCTGCTGCAGGGAAGAGCGCCACGAAGGATGAAAAGTTGAGAGAGTCAGGATCAGGGTCAGCGAAGGGAACGTCGTCATCATCCAATATTATTGGAGAATGAGTTAAATGATGCTGCAAAAGCTTCCCGCAGAGCGTGGATCCTGCGGTGGCATCGGCATATAAAGGAAATACGGTTCGAGTAATAACAGAAGAGTTCGCCGACGTTTTTCTGAGTTGCTCATTAGTCGGAGATACTTTTGGAACCAAAATAGACATACGGGGTGGATGACGGCTTACAGAGAGAACCGAGGTGCACAAGAGTTCCGCCTGGTCCCCAGCCCACTCGGAATGAACGACCGAGTGCAAGGCCTGCATCGAAGAAAGCTCCTTCGTTCCCCTGCACCGCAGATTCAGAGCTTTCTACACGTGCATACTTTCTTGACGGCCGGTGAATCGGTGGCTCAATGTCATAAGCAAATGAAGGTCTCTAGTCGGATTAATTATCAGACGCGCCACCAACGAACAATGGTGAATAACGTACTTCTCGAAAGTCTGGTCGAATGCCATCCCCATCAGAGTCCCTGCTGTGTTTGCGATTCAACGGCTGGTTTGGCACACGTAAACTCGGGCGAGATGGTTGTGGCTGGTTCAAAGCCTTGAGTGCAACAGCCTCTTCTGGCACGCGAAACAACGATGTCTGCATTACATGCATTTTTTGAGCATCGACACCGACGTGTTGTGCCCATGAGGTGAGCGTAGGGTCTCCTCGAGCTCTCGGCGGTGGTGAGGGGGATGATGAAGAGGATGCCTCAGAGACGCGTAGATTTGGTGCGCGTCCGTCCCCGTCAATTTCGTGAGCATACCATATTTGACCATCCTCGTCCTCTACAAGCGCATTGTGATTGGAATGCTTCCGACGTCGCGCCCTCGACATCAACAACTCGTCTTCGTGCATCTCCGAGTTTGGGCTTGACGACCTCAATAACTCCTCCTCGCTCTCGTCCTCATCCTCACTGGGCTCAAGTTCGTGTTGGACCTCCGGTTCTGAAGAGGAATCGTCGTCGCTACTGTCACTGAAATCAGCGCGAAACCGAGCCATAGCTTTGGCTTTTCAAGAAAGAACTTGACAACAATTGCAAGCCTGAAGGCCTCTGATGTTAACACAACCAAATAAAGTTTAATCAGTCACGGGTCACAACTCGGGTCACGGTTGGCTCTCAGGGGGGCCTTAGTTACTGACGGCTGGACGTCCCTGGTCCCTGGTCAAGACTCAAGATGTCCTCAACTCAACCTCAACTTGCAATGCAATAAATTTCGAAGTTTCATGCATCATGATTGAGGGTTTTGGACATTGATGGGGCCAAGATAAAGTGTCGCGTTGGCTGAATACTCCGCACAGCCCCTAAGTCAGTCTGATTTGAGATTCCGTCGTCACTTATACATCAGTTATTGATAAAACAGAAGATATCCATGCGCACTGGCAGAATGTTAGCAAGCTCAATAAACTCTCTTCATGGCAATGATACATGTACTCATACACAGGTATAAGGACTACAAAAATTCATCATTCGTTTCGTTCTGGCATCTCTGTTCGTAAGGTGCGTCGCAGGTTCGTGGGAAGTAGACGTATTTGATGGGAAAACGTTGGTTACTCGGTTACTCGTATATCTTGAGCCATTGGAAGTCGAAGTAGGCATTGACGAAGGCGGAAGGATGGTTGTTCACGTAGTCTTTTTGCCAATGAACTCGATTCTTGAATACGAAATTGAAAACTCGCTTACCTTCGCAGGTAGAGGGACACCCGGAAGCGGCATACACAGAGGGATCGCCAGCCCAGACACCGCCTATGAATTTGAAGTGAGCAGGAGTTTCAACGTACTTACAAATGATGCCCTACAAAACGTCACTATGCAACAAAGAAAGTAGAATCCACACTCAGACAACCTGGACAAAATAACGACATAGTTATGCGCTCACAATTGATGATGATACGATGGGGCCCGAATTTCTTATCAATCGGGCACGAGGTGTCCGGGAAATAGGCAGAGGGTCTTCCCTAGGAACAAGATCAGACAATGTATAGATCAGTTATAGCCTAGAGCATACCCATTTACTGGTGTTTACCGAGCTAGCACCATTCTTCACGTCTGAGGGTACATTGGATGCCGACCTCGGCCAAAACCAGATCTTGACGAACGACGTTGTACGTTCCATTGCGAACCTGGAATCGGTTTCCAATATCAATAGACCATAACACCAGTAACGTCACCGAACATGTGGAAATCAAAGGTCAAGATCGAGAAGAAAAATTTGCCTACCAGCCGCCCCCATTTGCATTGAAATCCGGTCCGTAGCTTCTTTGATCGCTCAGCTCGACGCTGCAACCAAGATTGTTAGTCTCTTTAGTGTCACAGTTATTTTCTTTTGCCGTCCTACAAGATCAAGTAACACGGGTCAGCTGAAAAACTTTCATTGACAGGTAACGGCTAACCCAGTTTGAGGGCGGAAGAAGGGCATCGTGCAATCTTTTTGTCATACATAGAAAAGCCAGACGGGTAATCATATCAGCCATTTGTCTCAGTAGTGTGAAAGGGCACGATTCTCACCACCACCGCCGGTGTGCAGCGTTGATAGATTAGGTGCCTGATCATTGACGCCTTCTAATATATCGATTTCGCCCTAGAAGTGCATTCAACATAAGTATATTAGAAAATACTTTCGAGGGCTTACCTGGTTAGGCCAGTCGGCCCCCACAGTCCACAATGCCGGCCATGTTCTAAATTTACTGACGTTAGTCAGCGATCCATGAGTTGTCTGAGAACGTCGCGCACCCGCAGCCTTGCGGCATATGTCGAATATTAAATCTATATTGGCGCAGCATCCGTGTTAGTGTCATCATGAAAACCATGAAGAAATCGCTCCAACTCCGGCACTCACACGATCACGGACTTTGAGTATTGATTATTTGACATTAAGCGTACTGAATCCCGACCAGGTCCTGTAGGACTGAGTTTCTTCTTGAAATCAGATCGAAGCACGAAATGATCCCGCGAGGCAAAAGTGAGGTTTTTGCGCCTCGCAGCGGCAGCGTCGACGTAGTTTCTACAGGAGATGAGGGGGTCAGAGTTGATGATTCGAAGATACTTTGCAACGACGTGACGTACACACGTCCCATAGTAGGATCGGGTATTGATTGATACGAAAAGGATTGAAGAAATTTGGCCCCCCGAATACTTTCCGTCCGAGAATACGTGGCGCCGAGCGCGTTCCCTGCAACGAGAAGAATATGGACGAGGCAAGAAATACGAGGCATCACAGGAAATTGCGAGGATGGCGTTGACCTGGAACCCAAAACGGGGTTCATTGAAGATTGCTACATCATATTTATAGCGGGAGTCCTCACGCAATTCAGGGACTATCGATAGGAAGAGGAAATATAGCAAAGTCGTTCCAGTTCAATCAGTTGACCATTAATGATAAGATTCTAAACGAAAATGGAGATCATATCGTGTCACGCATGAAGTTAAGAAAAACATTGTCAGAGAGATTCCAGTAGAGGACGGCAAGCAGTAGGCCCAATTAGATCACGATGTGGCGTTTCCGGGAATAAATAAAAAAGGAGGGTTGACAGTTTCCATTTCAAGAAGCACGGGCCATACACATCTCTTGCGGGACTCGAGAGGTTGTCATGTGTAGAATGGAACACTCCAAATATGGGTCCTGTCTGTCCACAGGAACGCAAAGACAAAGAGAAGCTTAGGCATGGTGATGACAATATGATTGCGACACGAGTACCCAACCAGTAAGTTCCGAACCGGCCACATGTCTCTTATACATTATCGAGAATTGCTGAAAATCTCTGTGATTGAGGTCGGTATCTTCATATTGGCTCATCGTTCTCGTAAAGAAAAGCGTTGGGGGAGTGATATGAGAGACGCGGAATCCAGATGATGAATGGAGCCTCGATGGTTATCGATGATTCATTTACATAGAAGACCGACAGATCACACTCACCAGAACCATCTTTTGTATACGCTTGAAGCACCATTGTGAGTGATGGATATTGAAATCACGCCATCCTTCACTCAATACTTTACTGGTGACCACCGGGTGTCATTTGACCCAGGAGAGTTCAATACATAGCCTCTACAATGGTGTTCATCCTCAAGTACGCTCCACTACTTCCATCCAAAATGAGCAACAGTTCCATCCTTTGGCACTCGAATCTTTCTCTCTAGCGGCCACTCAAAACACGAAATCAGATATAATCCTTTTGAAGCAGAAGCAGGAGACCTTATCGCGTTCCGGAAAGTTGCGATACTTAGTAGTTATTCGTGTCGCATTTTCCCAGGGCCTCAGTTGTATTATTGGTTTCCCAAAGTACAATCAGTCAGCGGACAAACTCACTGAAGCTAACGCTTCACCGCCGGCTCTGCCTCCCGCTTCAGTGAATATTCAAACTAAAAATATCCAAAAGATATCACCGTGACTGGCATGCCGAAAGCGGCGTCCGTTGTCTCCTTTCAGACGATACTTGAAGATATTTTTATCGTATAAAATCTTGAATGTATTAGCTGAGATTGTATTTGTGGAAAGAGAGCGGTACTTTGAAACCCCTTCTTGAAGGGCTCAGGACATTGCCGATGCTACTATCGGGAGCCCTGTTAGAAAATCAGCATTTCCGATTCAGTAAATACAAGACTCTAAAGCCCCAATCTACAGTCATTAGTAAATATTAGATGATGAAGCCTCAGTCGTTTCGTCTATTGGCTAGTTGTATCTAAGAAACATGAAAGCCACTTGGAGCCCACCTCAATAATTAAATGAAACACTAGGTCGGATTTCCCCGCCCCATCTGGTACGCGACTCGACAGAAAAGTCAGAGTACTATTCTTTGATGCAAGATGTACAAAGAGATCAAGTGTACGGTACATGTGGGAAACCCCAGGTGGATCGGTGATGCTACTGATACATGATAAGTCGTAAGTCGTGAAAACAATAATATTCCGTTTGAGATTTAAGCTAGAAGAATCACAAACGGCTGGAAGATAAGGGAGTGCGCAAGTGCGAACTAACTATATATCTTGAGCCACTGGAAGTCAAAGTATGCATTGACAAAAGCAGATGGATTGTTATTCACATAATCTTGTTCGGCAATGAGCGCGGTCCTTACATCGCCATTCTCGGAGACTCACCGACGCAAGTAGAGGGACATCCCGACGCAGCGTAAATGGAGGAACTACCAGCCCGATCACCACCTAGCACTTCGAGTCAGGGGGAATTCAGCACCCTTGGAAATCATCTCTCACAGAACGTCACTACAAATGGAGATAGACTCGTCAACAAAGCAGATTACGAGAAAGGCGATTGATATTGGTGCTCACAGTTGATTATGATGTGATGTGGACCGAATTTACTACCGATTGGACACGACGTACTCGGAAAATAGGCAGCAGGGGTACCCTAGAACCATCAGACAAGGGGTCAATCAAAACGATGGAAGAAAATACATACCCAACTATCTGTATTCACGGAAGTGGCGCCGTTCTTGACGTCCGAGGGAACATTGGTTGCAATTCTGGACCAGAACCAGACCTTGATGAAGGATGTTGTACGCTCCATTGCGAACCTTGAAATTCCTGGTAGTATCTGGCAATCCCCGTTCGAAGGAAATCAACCATCAACTCACCAGCCACCCCCATTGCTGTCAAAGGTCGGGCCGTAGCTTCGTGAATCGCTGAATTTGACACCGCATCCAGCGTTGTTTGTCACCCCGGAGTCACAATTATTTCCTGTGGAGATCCTGGAAGATTTTCGTATGAGCATCATGTAAAAAACTGTAAACAGACCCGAACAAACCCTGTTTGTGAACGCGATGATGGCATGGTGCACCCTTTTGGGAAACATATCGTTAAGCAGGTGCCGGGATGCCATTGGCGTAGGTTCCAAATTGCTCTCACCAGCATTGGTATGCAATGTCGCCTGGTTAGGCCCTACGTCATCCACGCCTTCTACGATATCAATCTCGCCCTGTAATTGTGACTGACGTGAGAGATGTTTTGGCCAAAATGATTCGTTTGCATACCTGATTAGGCCAGTCAGCGCCCACCGTCCATATAGCGGGCCAGGTCCTATGATTAGTCGTCTTTATCATCGTTTTAAGCATCAAGGGAAGGATCACGCACCCACAACCTCGCGGCATATGTCGAACGTTAAATCTATGTTACTCGTCAGTAAGAAAGGATCATATATATATTGTCAACGCGGAAGAGGCTCCAACTCCGATACTCACACTGTCACGGAAGTCGTATATTGCTTGTTCGACTGTAAGCGCACCGAATCTCGCCCAGGCCCGCTGGGGCTGAGGACTTTCTTGTGGTCAGCTCGAAGCACAAAATGGTTCCCAGACGAAAAGGTGAGGTTCTCTCTTGCAGCGGTGGCAGCATCAACGTAGTTCCTAGGGTCAAAGGGAGACTTCTGGATAAGTTCATAATAAACTTGAAGGACTTACACACGTCCATGCGTTGGGTCAGATATCGCTTGGAAGGAAAAGGACTTAAGGAAACCGAAGCCCTGATGACTGTCCGTCTGGACGTACATCGCGCTGAGCACATTGTTGGCAGTTAGTAGTGTTGCTACCAAAGAATAAATGAGTTTCATCGGAAAGTACAATGTACTAGACGGAAATCTGAGATGAAATATATCTAAGAATTCCCATGTCCGTTTACTTATAGTCGAGTAGCTAAGGATTCCGGCACAACGGGTGCTCACGTGGAAAGAGAAAGCAAAAAGCCGATCTTGGATATCAAGAGAATGTCAGACGACTTGAAGCCTGAAGCTTGAAGTCTCGTAAATTTGCAAAAAATCATTGGACACGTCACCTATGAGAGCCATGAGTAGCAATAGCAGAGAAATGCTGTTTTGGATCAGCAAAATACATGCCACATGTTACCAAAAGCTAAGTTTTTTTCTAGACATGAATAAAAAAGGAAGGGTTACAACAACATAACGCACTCGCAGCTCAGGTCCGATTCCGGGAACGTGACATGAGAAAGGGGCTTGGTAGGATATCATGTGTAGGATAAGCACTGAAATCTGCGAATATTAATGTGAGTTGTTGAGTGTCCACGGGACGTGGAGAGACCGGAGAACTCGGCTATGACATACTCGCGCCTACTGAGTACTGAGTACTGAGTGGGTGGTCCTTGGGTCCGGCCGCATGTTGGTCATATTGTTGTCATATCAGGGACCCTGGGGTGTCGTGGCCAGTGAAAGTATGTAGTAGCAACTGAGGACAACCCACGCGGCAACCGCACTCATTACAGGGAATCATATGATACTCGTACCTTGCATATGTTGGTTATTTTGTCACTGACACGTGACCACTGCTCAGTCAATCCGAGCACTGTCACGTGATCTTATTGACACTAGCTTGACTTCAATCTGACTTGCTACTCAGGAGGAACCGTTTGAACGAGGCTCGACGAGTCGGAAAGGCAAGAAAAGTTTGTGCTTGCTTGGGAGCCTTCAGGTTAAGTACAAGTACACTTGTAACTTTTGACTCTCCGCCCCAAATATTATAGGAAATTGATGGGCAGGTGTTTCAATCTGGTTTTTGGTTGCGTGTCGGTGTCGGGATTGTGTGAGGTGACCCCATCATTCAGTACCTCTCCACACCATCTGGCACATTCTGAAGGAACCCAAGATTTTTTGCATTCACATTGAAGGTGTGGATCTCACACACTGTCACTCTTTCGAGGTGCGATATCAATTATCATTTATGTCTTACCTGAGAGCACCAAAGTAACCAAACATCATCGGATGCATCATCAATCTGAGGCGGCACCCTCGTCTCCCGACGCCTCATCATTGTTTGTGGTTTGTGTACAATATAAGTATCCACCCTCCCCTCCTGCCAGTAATATTTTGAAACGCGGATAACTCAATA
This sequence comes from Termitomyces sp. T27, assembly GCA_017657375.1. Classification (NCBI taxonomy): domain Eukaryota; kingdom Fungi; phylum Basidiomycota; class Agaricomycetes; order Agaricales; family Lyophyllaceae; genus Termitomyces; species Termitomyces sp. T27. Next base: position 19,456 of record JAGGAW010008644.1, on the reverse strand, counting down.
CTAACTTCCACGAAAGATTAAGTTAGGGATATCGTTTGAATGATATTACGAAAATGTAGAAGTTAATCGCTGATAATCTATTAATAAGTAATTAGGTAAAGTAGTCTAGGTTGGAACTTCGTGTGCGTCTAGGAGTAAGTGATACAGCTATGTGAGAGTACTATGGATACAGATTAGATGGAAGTTAGTCAATGAATAGGAGTCCGTTCGGGCCACTGCCACATTGATGCAATTTATTGCCCCGCGCATTTGAGTATCGAGGCCCTAATCTATGTTTCGCCCGCACTGGAGCAGCACAGCGGCGATGATGACGCTCTCAAGGAGCCTCTGGTTGATCGCGTCTGAAGTGATCTGGATCGCAATGGAGTTCTGGGTCCTCGAAACATTGGCAAGAAACGTGCGGTTTAAGTCCCCAGCGTGCAACTAGAAAAACACCGTGTAAGTCCGGCGTAATTTCCCAAAGCAGAACAAATGAGTCTCTTACATTGATGGATTGGTTGTGTGGCGCCCAAATATACTTGACGCCGCGGACTTCCATCGTCCGTGCACTGGAAAGGATGGCGTAAGGTCAGTAAACTTCACAACTATATCGGAAAAAACTTAATTACTAACCTACGGTCGGTGGATAACCTGAGCCAGCTGCGTACGGGCTGTTTTGACAGAAGACCGCGAATTTCAATCACGGGAGACGACTTCCACTCAACAAGCGCGATGGAACTGTCTTGTGCGTTCTTAATGACAGTGTAGCCTGGCATGTCGCCGTCTGTGCTAATGGTAAAGAATGTTCTGCCGTCGGGGCCGATGACTCTGGAATTGAGAATATGCGAGCCGGAAGAGGAAATCTGGTACGTGATGAGGGTGGTGTGCTGCGAGACAGTGGGGTAAGGGAGCGCGCCGAGTATTGAGGGTGCAGGCGACTGCGGCCACGGAGAAGAGAGACCCTGTCCTTCCTCGGTCCAACTGTTGTATGGGTGCATCCTTGAGTTGTTTGTAGATCTGGTGTGTAGGTGAGAAGTACTGGATAGAAGCTCGAGAGATTAGATGATACGAGTTGATGTTCTCCATTGCTCAGGTAGACGAAGTTCATATATACAACGGAGGACCAATGCAGTGATTTTGTAGAAACTCAATACGACGAGTCATTTGCGTGGAAAACAGCCCATACATCCAAAGAGAGTCGGTAATCGACTCCTCGAATTGATTACGCCTGTATCATAAACGGAAAGAGCGGGGCAATACCGCCGGATACAGACGACCTCGCCTATACTTGACACCTCAACCGACAGAAGTTTTGAGGCACAAGTGACGTCTGTGAGGACTAATGAGGTAGTGATGGAATACAAGCACCCAGAGAACACGTATACGCAATGCATTGCACTTGGGCGTTTCATGTTCAGATATCAATTTCGAAATTTCTTCGTTGAGCACACGGTACCGCTCCTTGGTGATTAGTACTGACACTCACCTGCTGATACACCAATTGCACCGCAGGGTCCATTGCGAGGGCATCTCGACAAAGAGCTCAGGTTACCGAGCTTTCCACATGTCGCGCAGACATCCTGGTCTCCAGGCAGTTACCAGAAATTAGCTCAGGTTAGACTGAAACTGAGCTTCCCACATATTGCCCAAGCAACCTGACGCACAGGGCGTTTCGTCCATACCCAGCATTGAATGTTCAATTCTACAGCCGAGTTACCAAACGCCGGCAAGAATAGTACGCAATGCCCCTTCGATAATTTCAATTTGCTAGTTAGAAGGCAGTGTTGGCCACAACGGAGTCCGGATCAGCGGGGAGACTCGACCACGTTTCGTGTTCCGACATTCGGCTTCGAACACAGTTAGGATTTAACGTTGAAAAGTAGCCAGTCGCCGCGCGCGATGTGTTAGAGCTCGGTCGAGGACTAGGAAGGGAGCAGGTTTCGAATAACTCTATCAGCCATCAAACCTCTTTCGGAGCCTTGATCATGACATCGAACCATCTGTTGTCGTCTCCGATGTGTGCGCATAAAGCTGGATAAAGCCCTTGGACAATTTGTTCGAATTCTGCTGAGCTCACCCTAGTTTACCTTGTTAGCATTGACTCATGCTACAGATCATCTCCGGCTGCGGAAGTCGTGATCACCGCTTCATCGTTATTTGATGAAAAATTTTCAGATACATACAATTTCATAGATCAGGATAGTTGATT
>JAGGAW010008643.1:0-30303 GCA_017657375.1 Termitomyces sp. T27 | reverse complement strand
AAATACCTATGATTATCTATGCAACTTTCACTTCTTCAGTTCCTGATCCGTATGGCAGTCCGCTTTTGATTTTCTGGCATAAGAATCTGTATATTTTGAGTCACTTTTCTCTCGCGCTTTATACTTATAATCTCCCCGCTGACCGTACATCCTATCCTTGACCCTGAGGGGTGGGATCCTCTTGGTCCATTTCCTCGCGCGCTCGACTTCTATGGAGATGGTAGCGTTTATATCATCGATGCTCCTGGACACTGCCCCGGACATGTCAACCTTCTTGTTCGTACGTCGGCTGACGGAGGCTGGGTATTTCTTGCTGGTGATAGCGGTCACCATTAATCATTAGTGACCGGTGACCATGAAATCCCCACTGCATATGGATGTGCGCACGTGAACAAGGAGGCAGCAGGAGATCATCTCGCTCGCATAAGGGAATTGTTGAAGAACTTGAGAGTGAGAGTTATGCTGGCTCATGATAAGCCTTGGTATAATGAAAACAAGGGTGGTGCTGCCTTTTGGCCAGGAAAATTAGCTTCGCTCTAACTTTGTATCCTACATATAATGCTTCGGATTATACGTGTTCAACACGCGTATTAGCCTCTTAGGAGCATGAAGTACCGATAATGTCAAAGCTGATTGTACACATGTCATACCATTACCTAGCATAACAAAACAGTCCTACTAGTAAGTGGCTACGCTACGTCTCTTACGTCCATATCGGCGCCCAGATCCACGAGACCCGCAGCATCTGCAGCAAAGAATGTCCGCAATCACGTCAAATATTGTCACAATTACCTGATGAGCAGAATATTTGAGATACCGAGGAGTCTCTTGAAAGGTGCGCTTCAACTCACTGACGTGATCGCATTGACAATGGCCATGATAACATTTGCGATTGCAGAGATTATGGAATTGATCCCGCGACCTATTGCAGAGAAAACAGAACCCTACAGATGACATACGCACACCAGTGAGTAACTTGTATGATCAAAGGGCGCTAAAACCCAAGCCTCGAACCATTTTTCGGATTTCCAGATGAACTTAGGAGATAAAGAATAAAGGTGACAGTTGGTCACTGCTACCGATGAGTGGCGAGGAGATAGGGATATCCGTAGACTGTGTTTGTAGGGTCGAGGCGAAGACTTTATATTAAGAGTTTACATGCGATGATGAAGTGACGCAGCGAGGAGGGTGCCACAACATACGTCATCATGATGTCACGTCCGATATGTACGATGGCTTGCGTGAGATCTCATCTGCAGCAACTTGTGCAGACTGCGTCGTCTGGATCTCGAACAGACGTATCATTGGATCGTTCTCGACATATGATGGTCTAAATCTATATACTAGTATCGCTGAGCGTTCCGACTCTGTACTTTCAAGTTGAGGGCTCCGGCTGGTCGAAAATGTACGAAAGGTATGATGAAAGAGATGGCTCCCATATTTTCTATCTATGTACTGTATCTGAATCATCAGCTCATACGTATACGATTCCCTGTCGAATTGCGTCTTCCTTTCAATCGCATAAAATAGTTGATGTCATACCGTCGAGGGACACGACGTTAGCGACGTTAGGAGTGATCTTTTCCTATGTAGTTAAAGCAAGCAGGATTCATCAAAGCGTTTGAATTGAGAACAATGTACAGAAACAAGGAGATCAATAGAAACGATGATAAAATGAGTGAGCATAATGAACTGCTTACTCAAGAGCAAAGCCATTGAGAGTGGCATTTGGAGACCAGCGATTACCAAGTTCGAGGTAGTACAAATAAGGCACACGAATGAAGACTTGGAGAGAACTGTACATGAGAGCGCATTTTGAGATATCTTGCAACGACAATTGTCCATCAATCCAGACGCTGAAGTCCTTATCCAAGACACACCCTCAGAAACTTGCCGCCGTCAACAAAAAGGTTCCATATACGTTGTATGCCTTAAACAGTTCAGAAGACGGCCTTGCAATTGGCATAGTCAACGAAAAGATTCAGTTGAACACCTGATATTATCTAAGATAGTGATGACGAGGTCATTCCCAAGGTGAGAGGCCTTCCGGGTCCCCTGTAACGTCTACGTGGATTCAACGTGGATTGCGTGAATGCCGGCCTCCTACCAAAGATTGGAGTTGCGCCGTAACAGCCACGTGCAGTTCGGTACTCGTTTCGACCTTCAAATTGCCGATGCTAATTCCCATTCGGAAGCTTACTTCCTGTTTTTAGAGGAAAGCGAAATTACAGCCGGTAATTCCAATTATTGAGAATGGAGTGATAACAATCTCAACAAATGAAATTTAATGCACTGTAAGACCAAGAGCATTGAGAGTATCCCTAGTGCGGGAGAAATTTTACCTCTTGGGCGATGTGGGACAGCAAGCGGTTACGAAACTAACGTTGAAGGTAACCTTTGCTGTGAAGGCCTGCTGACACTACGGGACGACGGTTTTGGAGCGCAATTTATAGCGCCCATTCCGCTAAGTATGCGAAACTTCCGTAATCACGGTCACGGTCCGACTCCTCAAGTGATCCCGAACGGTTCCACATCACCTGGCCAGTCACCTGGGCACAAGGTCCGTCGTCTCGTTTGGAAGTAATTTGGAAAAGTTGCTAATGTGTGCTGTGCGCGCGCCTTCTTCCGTAGGCACACGTCTGATTCTGATAGCGTCGTGCGGCTCAGGTTTACAAGGGTTTACATGGTTTGAGCCGTGATGAAGTGTTTTCGTAGGTTCCGACTCGGAATAAAGAAAAAAGACACGCCAAGTCGCGGGTGCCGGACAAGATGACTAGCTGAGACATTCATCATCGATCTCGATCAGACTCATGGATATTACATAAGTACTTATTCGCGATCGGTTTTACCCCTTTTTGCCCTCCCTGTCAGTCATGCCGCGTGCAAAACTCTCTCATCATGAGCTTACTTATAGGAAGCCTAAATTGTTTCTTTACTTGCATTCACCTCAGAGTCAACCCCCATGGTCGCCTCTAACAGGCTCATGCAAGGACTTATCCTCCTTGCTCCGTTCGTGAGTGCAGCCGCCGAGTCGGTCAGTGCAACATCCTCTGCGCCAGCCGCCCCAACTGTTGTGGTTTCAACCTCGACTGGGTCGTCTCTCGCGTCTGAGAGCTTTGTTTCGACAGTTTCTTCCTTAACTCTATCTTTCCCAAGCTCTTCAAATCCTGTCTCCTCTGCCTCAGTGTCCAGTTCTTCAGTTCCTGTGTCTTCTGTCTCGATTCCCAGATCTTCAGCATCAGCTACAAGTGCTTCGGTTTCAGTGCCGATCTCCTCTGCAGCTGTCCCAACCACAAAAGCAACAACAACACCCTCTCTTTCAACGTTGTCTTCCATAAGCGTTGTTCCTATCTCTTCTTACACATTCACTCCATTCCCTACTCCCTCACAAAACCCTGTTCCTGGTGTATTTCCACAGACTGATCCCAACAGTCCGCCACCGGTACGTCTGACTTTAGAGCCTATTTCAGTGATATTGAGTACGTTGGTTCAGGTTAACTCTCCTTTGATCCCAGACTTCGCTCCAGCGTGGGCCGCGGCGTATGCTAAGGCTAAAGACAAGGTGCGTTCTACACGTCAATACCTTACCGATCTCATGCCATGCACTTCACGATTCTCGTGTATAATGCGCGTTCTTAATGCATCTCGTTGCGAGCTTCTGTCATCGGAGAGACGGAGAAGTTCTCGCAAACATTCAAGTTTTCTACATTTTGCTCGAAGCTCGCTTGGACAGTCCTCCTTCTGATATTCTTTTGATAGATCAGCAACTTTACCCTCGATGAGAAGGTCAGTGTGGCCACCGGAGTGGGTTGGATGAATGGTCGCTGCGTCGTACGTTATTTTGCACCCGTTCTTGATGATGATTCTGATCCCTCTTGATCAGGGAAATATACCTGCAATTGAGCCTATCACAGGACGCGGTTGGCCTGGTCTGTGCCTTGAGGTATACATTGTCTACCGAAGATTTTTTTTTGCCACTAACCTATCAGCAAAGGATTCACCTCTAGGTGTCCGATTTGGAGACTTCATTACTTCGTTCCCTACTGGCGTGAACACCGCAGCCACGTGGGTTACCTTAATTGCAACTTCAAGTTAATTCAAATTAATTATACCATGATCTATAAGTTTTAATCGGCGTCTCATCCGTGCCCGCGGTTACGCTATGGGCCAGGAGCACAAGGGTAAAGGTGTCAATGTTGCTCTCGGGCCTATGATGAACATGGGACGCATTGCGCAGGGTGGGCGTAACTGGGAGGGCTTTGGTGCCGATCCATTCCTGACCGGTGAGGCCGCCTATGAGACAATCTTGGGCATGCAAGCGGCAGGCGTTCAAGCATGTGCAAAGCACCTTGTCAACAAGTGCGTATATGGGTCGTTTTGGTGACACTTTCTGATTTGCATATACACTAGTGAACAAGAGCATAAACGTACCCAAGAAAGCTCCGATGTTGATGACCGAACTCAACACGAGATCTATACTCACCCGTTCCTGAAAAGTGTTATGGCCGGTGTTGCGAGTATGATGTGCAGTTACAGTACGTCATCCAGGGATTTGGGTCATTCTATAACTGACGTGTACCATAGACTTGGTTAACGGCACATATGCTTGTGAGAATGACAAGGTCATGAATGATATCGTCAAGCGAGAGTATGGGTTCCAGGGATGTAAGTCATTTCTTCTCATTGTCCAGCTAGTTGATCGCTGAATAATGTTCTCTCTTGTTAGACATCATGTCCGACTGGTCAGCGTAAGCCACGGCTCTAGTGATGATTATTTCAAGCGCTAACAAGTGTACAGTACTCACTCGACAATCTCTGTCATCACAGGACTAGATGTGAGTCCCGATTGTTTCTTCGCTCAGAATGTGACCAAGCGATTCCTGCCCTCAGATGACAATGCCTGGTGAAAATTACTTTCATTTCTTTCAAAAGGATTTACTTTGACAATCCATTAGGTGATATCACCTTCGATTCTGGCACGTCTTATTTCGGCGCTAATCTTACTGCCTATGTTCAAAATGGTACCATCCCGGAATCCCGGGTTGACGACATGGGTTAGTTAATTGAGATTTTAGACTTGGCACGATGAGAACTTTCACTTTTCTCTCAGCTATCCGTATTCTTGCTGCTTGGTACTACCTCCATCAGGACGAGCCCTCGTACCCTATGGTCAATTTTGATGCCTTCCGCCCTGACGATGAAACGACCAATGAACATGTTGACGTACAAGATGACCATTACAAAATCGTGCGAGAAATCGGCGCGGCCAGTGTTGTCCTTCTTAAGAATGCTAATAACACCCTACCGTTGGACAAGCCGAGGAGCCTAGTCCTTGTCGGTAGTGATGCGGGACCTGGCAAGATTGGTCCCAATCAATTCGCTGATCAGGGAGGCAATGATGGCGTTTTGGCCATGGGATGGGGCTCTGGTACATCTAATTTCACGTACCTCGTTACAGTGAGTTGTGTCCTGTACGAGTCGCGGGATTTGACTGACGAGCATTTAAATAGCCCTTGGAAGCCATCCAGGCTCGCGCTCGTCAAGACAGGACCAGTATCTCTTGGATTTTGGACGATTTTAATCTCCCAAGGGCTGGTAACATGGCCATTGGCAAATCTGCCGCCATCGTCTTCATCAACTCCGATTCTGGTGAGGAGTACATCACGGTCGACGGAAACGAAGGAGACCGGTGTGTATACCATGGTTTATATCTTAACTAATGCAGGCGGAGTTGAAACTTTCCTGCAGGAAGAATTTAACAGCCTGGCACGGGGGTGATAATCTCGTCAAAGCTGTTGCCGCTCAGAACAAGAACACGATCGTCGTCGTGCATAGCGTTGGCCCCCTCATCATTGAACCCTGGATTGAGCATCCTAACGTCACTGCTGTATGCAATCACATATCTTGCCCTTATGTACTGATTGAGTTATCCTAAGGTTCTCTGGGCTGGCGCAGCTGGACAAGAGACGGGAAACTCAATTACAGATGTCCTCTATGGCAACTGGAATCCTTCTGGAAGACTCCCATATACCATTGCCAGACAAGCTTCCGACTATCCCACCCAACTCGTGACGGGCGGACTACCTGCAGATATCCTCGACATTCCTTACACTGAGGGGTAGGTGAAATCGTCCTTGTGCCCTCAGGATATTCAATGCTGAGCATCTATCTTAGTTTAGAGATTGACTATCGTCACTTCGACGCTGTATGTTCTTTAACGTTATCGTCTGACATGATCTGATGTCATGTCTACAGAAAAACATCACACCGCGCTTTGAATTTGGCTTCGGACTGAGCTACACTACGTTTTCTTACAGCAACCTTAAGATTTCGGCGATCCATGGACCTGGCATCACGCAATCTGATTTGATAAACGCTTGGAATGCTGGGAAAGTGTCACCAATTGGTCAGGGATCTTCGACCGCTCTTTGGTATGTCTCTTCTCTATGTGAAACCGGATGCTTTGCTGACGGCATATATTTAAACTTTTACCAGGCTCCATAGGCCCGCTTATTCCGTCACCTTCTCCGTTACCAATACTGGCTCTAGATATGGCGGTGATATCCCACAGCTATACCTCCATATGCCAGCATCTTCGGGCGAGCCGCCCTCCATTCTGAGAGGGTTCACTAATATCGAATTGCAACCAGGAGAGACGAAGACCGTCACGATTAGCCTCTCGCGATATGACTTGTCAATTTGGGATGTTGTCGCCCAAGGCTGGCGCAGGCCCAATGGAACAATCTCGTTCACGGTTGGCGCGAGTAGCAGAGATGGCCGTCTACATGGAACAATTCCTGGCACTCACCCCTCCTAAAATGTTCACCCCTCAATGCTGATGGAAGGGGTTTTCTTGATCACCAACTTTTACACTTAAATGCCAACCAGATATACCCTTACTCAGATATCGAATTGGAGCATCCTCTATGAGACTTCATCAGTATTCAGTACCAATACTCAAAATCTCAGAGCTGACCTTTGCGGGATTAACTCAGTTCCTACGTTCTAGCGTAGCAACTATAAAGGAAATTAGTGATGAAGGAAAATCTGAACAAAACGGAGCCTGAAAGACAATGTGGTCTGATAACTCCGACAACAATTTTTTTTTTCTTTTTCTTTTTTTGGCCATCATCGCTCATCAGAAGTCAGTCATGAAGGCCTTGCACGCGCGCACTCAGCATTTCGTGGCTCTCAAAACAATGAACGGGCTTTTGTTACATCTCTATCTCCGCATATAGCTCACATGATTATTGTGTTTATAAAGGCACGAAGCCGTTTGTCTTATTTTCGTGTCCCAGAAGCTGGCCTACAAGGCCTGTAACACCCCAATACGTTCTGCCAGGAGGATCGCAGCGCGAAGACGTGCAGAATATACTGAGGAATTACCCACAGTACTTCGGAGAAGCAACAAATTATTCAGCATCTACAGGGAATTGGCTGAGTAGTCCTCACAGAGACATCATGGGATGGTGAGGACGCATGCTACCGCGTTCATCTGACTTCAATGCTATGGGATTTGTTTTCTATGCCAAGAAAGTTTGGGCCTATATAAGCATTCAGCTTGACCAGCACTCTCCGGAGAAGTTGTGAAAATGTTTCGCTATTTTCTGAGTTTTGTCATCTTGGGTCTGCTTTCGGGAGTCAACGCGGTTCGACCCTCGTCTTCCGGCCTAGGTTCCTCAGCGCCTATTCCTACTTCGTCTGTCCCCTTGTCATCGGTCGCAAGCTCAGGGAGCCAAGGGTCTTCCACAGGTCACTCTACCTCCCAGCCACTTCAATCTCGGACAGCTGTCTCTAGCCCCACATCTTCAAGTGTCGTTCAAAGTTCGGTCTTGGCCTCTGCAGTTCCTTCCCAAAGCCCGATTCCTGGTCTTTTCCCAGCGACTGACCCCAAGCATCCGCCATCGACTCAGGACTCCACTAAGATTGTTCCGGACTTCGCCCTTGCTTGGTCGGCTGCACATTCCAAAGCTAAAGCCAAAGTGACACTAAGACATACTCTCCATTGATGATATCCTTATCAGTTATGAATCTCTCAGATTGCGGGCTTTAGTCTTGATGAACTCGCTAGCGTTGCAACTGGTGTACAGTCAACTGGCCACCCCGGTCGATGTGTCGCAAGTGTTCTTGTCTGTTGATCAATTGCAATTCGCTAATGACAGCGCAGGGAAATATTCCTCCTGTTGAACCAGTTACTGGCCGTGGTTGGCCTGGTCTCTGTCTAGAGGTTAGCTTTACTCTTTCCTGCTCCCTAATATCGCTGATACTACTTCATTCCAGGACTCACCTCTTGGTGTCCGTCTTGCTGACTTTGTAACTGCGTTTCCAACTGGAATAAACACAGCAGCAACGTACGTGACAAATACATGAAAGACGTGTATGGAACTTATTGCTGGTTGAGCAGGTTCAATCGATCCCTCATTCGCCTCCGTGGTCTCTTCATGGGGCTAGAACATGTTGGGAAAGGGGTAAATGTTGCTCTAGGTCCGATGATGAATCTAGCACGGGTAGCGGAAGGTGGTAGGAATTTTGAAGGATTTGGTGAAGACCCTTTCCTAGCTGGCGAAGGTGAGAGAAACATATTTCATATACACTCTGTCACTCCGCCCGCCGACGAGGATGTCAGCTGCATACGAGACAATACTTGGCATGCAGGAAGGTGGTGTGCAAGCTTGTGCAAAGCATTTCATCGACAAGTGAGTTTACTTCTGAACTGTGGACGGCCTTCTGATTTGTTTACGGTACTTCCTAATAAAAGTGAGCAGGAACATGCTCGAACGACTTCCTCTTCAAATGTCGACGACCGGACCCAACACGAGATATATGCCCAGCCATTCTTGCGGAGCGTGATGGCAGGCGCAGCAAGTATCATGTGCAGTTACAGTACGTGAAATTATATTCCAAAGAAGAAGTAATGAAAGGTATTGTCTTTGCAGATCAAATCAATGGAACGTATGCTTGTGAAAACAACAAAACCCTCAACGACATTCTCAAAGGCGAATTTGGTTTTCAAGGGTGTACGTGAATATCTCTGTATGTATGACATCGTGATAATCAAAATTCAAGTCGTTGTGTCTGACTGGGGGGCGTATGTGTCTTTTGACTCCCATTCTTTCGCGTGGCTTACAACAAGTAATCCAGAACACACTCTACACTTTCTGCTGTGGACGGTCTTGATGTTGTTCTCCTTCCTAGATAGCCGACTAAATCTGTTAACATATCTTTCCCATAGATAACAATGCCTGGCAATGTTGGTGTCGGACCAGGGTCATTCTTCGGTGCTAATTTGACGGCTGCTGTTCGAAACCAACTGATTTCCGAAGATCGCTTGAAAGACATGGCAGTACGTGGCGCTCTCCTTTATTTTCGAACGATATGTAATCTTCTTTAGACCCGCGTTTTGGCCGGATGGTACTTCCTTCACCAGGATTCTCCGTCATTCCCACCTGTTAACTTCAATGCTAACAACCCCGGTGACGTAGCAACGAATGAACATATCGATGTTCAAGATGATCACTTCAAGTTGGTGCGAGAAATTGGTGCTGCGAGTACGGTCCTTCTGAAGAACGAGAACGGTGCCCTGCCATTGAAACGGCCCAGAAGCATTTTTCTGGCTGGTAGCGATGCTGGACCTGCGCGCGAGGCTGGTCCCAATGCATTCAGGGATCAGTCTGGCAACGACGGCATCCTGGCCATGGGTGGAGGGAGCGGGTGAGCAAAAACGCAATTACAAACGATACACAGAACTCATTTACTTCCAGAACAGCGAATTTCACATACTTGATCTCAGTACGTCATTCAAAGAAAACAAGTATTTTGCCGTAAAAATGACTTGATCGTTTTCAGCCCTATGAAGCACTCCAGGCACGCGCACGAAAGGACCGCACAAGCGTGTCATGGATATTTGATGACTTCAATGTTGCAAGAGCGGGTAACATGGCCATTGGCACTTCTGCTGCTATTGTTTTTGTCAATTCCGATTCCAGCGAAGGCAGTGATAGGTTAGTAGTTGCAGATTGGGCCTGATTCTCTTTCTGATCCATCCGTAGGACTAATTTAACGGCGTGGCATGGGGGAGACGACTTGATTCTTAGTGTCGCGGCTCAAAATAACAACACCATTGTTGTACTCCATAGTGTAGGTCAACTCATCGTTGAGCCTTGGATTGACCACCCGAATGTCACTGCGGTGAGATAGTATGGTCCTCGTCCGGTGACGATAGGACTCACCCGACTTAGGTGTTGTGGGCAGGTGCCCCAGGGGAGGAGGCCGGTAATTCAATTACAGATGTTCTATACGGTGACTGGAATCCATCTGGTCGGCTCCCATACACAATTGCAAAACGTATTGAAGATTATTCCGCTCAAGTCATCCTCGGAGGAACCCCAGGAAGCATTCTTCAAATTCCATACACCGAAGGGTTTGTCTGCCTTATTCCCTATGCATCATTTCTGAGACGACTTCAGGTTACTCATTGGATACCGTGGTTTTGACGCTGTAAGGTTTTATCTAGTTGAATATATAGTACTTCAACTGACTATCGACATTCAGCACAATATCACTCCTCGATTCGAGTTTGGCTTTGGTCTTAGCTATACTAAATTCGAGTATAGCAACCTTCGCATCGCCAAGGTTGCTTCTTCTTCTTTAAATCCAACGGAGCGAGCGCAAGAGCAGAACTGGGACCAAGGAAATCCATCTTCTACCGGGATCGGATCATCAACGGCCTTGTGGTAAGCTTACACAGCGTTTGAAGTAGACAAAGCTGATCATTGAAAATATCCAGGTTGCATCGACCTGCATTTAAAGTAACATTTGATGTCAAAAATACAGGCTCAATTGCTGGAGGCGAAGTATGTTGTTTGAGATCGCGGTCATTATATTTGCTGATTCCTCAATATGACAGATACCTCAACTTTATGTTCATATGCAATCGTCATCTGGAGAGCCACCATCAATCTTGAAAGGGTTTTCCGATCTCTATTTGCAGGCTGGGCAGATGAAGAATGTCGTCATCGAACTTTCACGACATACACTCTCCATTTGGGACGTTCTAAATCAGGGATGGCGCAGGCCAGAAGGCACGATAAGCATATCGATTGGAGCAAGCTCGAGGGATTTCAGGTTGCATGGAACAATCCCGCTATGATGAAATTTGGTTTTCGTTACATATCTTGCGGAAGATTAAGCAAACGACCTTGTAAGATACCAGAATCAATTCGCGCTTTTCCTTACAATAATCGTGGGTAAGAATTACCTTCCATACCACCTGTGACCATTGTCACTTCACCAGATACGTGCCCAGATATATAGGGGGAAGACAGTACAACAACTTGACTGGCGATATCGCTTACGAGGTCAGAGGAGTCCTATTGACCTATTATTCATGTGAACTGTTATCCAGGACGAACTGAGCGCACGTAGCCATTGCCCGATAGGCAATATCGGGATCGTTCAACGCGGCAGTCACCATAGGCTGTGGAGGCTTGTCAGACGATATAACATTCTGTTCGGCTGAAAACTTACCGTTTTCACCCATCCTGGCGCAATACAATTGACTCTACCCTTAGGTGCAATCTTGACGATCTCATTCTTCAAAGTCGAGGTGAATCCATACATCAGTGCTGTAGCTCTGTCTTCGAAATAATTCAACAAGAAAACGAAGATTGGGCGCACCACTCTTGGATGCCGAATAATCAGCATGGCCCGCCTCGCCTGTACAGCAGATCCATCATTGTGGGATCAAAAGGGTGGTGCAAGTTTTCATACCAAATTTTCCAGAGCTACTCCCAATGAACAGAATTGAGGCGTAGTCCTTGATGTCATCCGATGCACTCTCAAGACCTTTCAAATATTCTCGACAGACTAGGAATGAGGATGTCAGATTGATGTCGATGGTCGACTTCCATTGTTCGAGCGACATTTGTACTACAGGTTCATATGTAAGGGGCCAAACAGCATGATTGACGATAATTATTTGCACGGGCCCGAATGATGACGAAGCCTTGGCGAAAAGTTGTGCAACAGCGCTTTCGATAGTTAGATCAGCTTGAAGGGCCTGCACACAATCTCTATATTGAGCAAGAAGCGATTCTAAGTTCTTTTTGCTTGAGTTGTAATGTGCAGTGACTTTGGCGCCTTGTTCTGCGGTATTTTCATGTTAATAAGAAGACTTCAAGTGATCTAGAAGACCAAATTACGCAGGAAAACATCGGTAATTTCGAGTCCGATACCACCGTTTGCTCGTGTTGAAGATCCAGTCAGTGTCAAATGTTACATTAGGCGCATAGCTGTTGAAATGACCGGTGACAAGAACGTGAACACCTTTCAAGCCCAGATCCATACTTGTGTGTGTTTTGTGAGTTGTCTCGGTGAGATAGAATCGGAGCCAACATGGGAATCGGTTTGTTGCGGGCCTTCGGTGTGCGGACCGCGGACCGATTACCGCAGTATTTAATCAGCACCTGAGGCCTGAAGATGTCAAATTATAAGTCATTCCGGATGGTCCTTGAACGGCTTTCGTGTCTCTTGGCTTTTCCTCTCGGTTAGTATGATGTGTCAAGTAATCTTTCGGGAAGGATCACATCAGAGTATTGCATATGACATTGTCGGTCATCTGATATATCGAAATGGTTGCTCGAGCTCAGGCTCCTATCTTCAGTGCGTTTCTCAGCTTGCAGACTTTCTCAAGCTGTCATGGAGTCATCAACGATCCGAATATCTCTATAGAACTTTGCTTTCAAAATATTCTCATATAAATACCCTCGAGCCCCACGCTTGCAGAGCTTTCAGGTTGTCTTGAAACGGCTGAGGTCAGTTCAACTTTGTACATACATTCTGATAGTAATCTCACGACACTTTCAACTCGCTGTGTGTCAGACTGACCATGTCAAGCCCTAGTCACCCTCTGCCTACCCCTGGCGTCCAACAAGCGTACTGTAACATATCTGCGCTTGAAGGAGGCATGCTCGAGCTCAGATCGTCGCAATTCACAACCAGTGGCACTCCGGGAGAAGTCCTAGTTACGCCGTCCTTGGCCTTCCTCCTCCAACATTCCGTCAACGGCGATAAATTCCTGTTCGACCTTGGCATCCGCAAAGACTGGGACACTTATTTTCCATCAGACACAGTAAAGGTCTTAGAAACGTTTGGGACCAGGGTTCCGCAGGACGTCGTAGAGTCACTTGCCAAAGGCGGAATGTCCCCTTCAGAGATTTCCACAATATGCGCCTCTCACGTCCATTTTGATCACATGGGCGACCACAATCTTTTCCCTAACAGCACCTTTCTCCTCGGCGAAGATAGCAAACAGGTACTCAGCCCAGAGTACGTAGAGTCTTTGATCATCAAAGACCTGCCATTTGATCGCACCAAGTTCCTCTCCACGACAAATTGGCAACCTCTTGGCCCTTTCCCTCGCGCCTTCGACTTTTACGGCGACGGAAGCTTGTACATCATCGACGCCGCTGGCCATCTCCCCGGCCATCTCAATGTTCTTGCGCGCACATCAGCAGATGGTGGATGGATCTTCCTTGGCGCAGATAGTGCGCACCACTGGGACCTTGTGACAGGAAAAGGGCGGATCGCCGTTCATGAGCACATGCATGGTTTTTCCAGGTGCGCGTATCTCGATAAGGAGGCAGCGGAACGGCATCTGGCCCGCATGAGGGAGCTCTTGGGAATGCCTCGGGTCCGTGTGATATTAGCACATGATGCACCCTGGTATAACATCAACAAAGGAGGAGGAGCATTTTGGCCAGGAAAGATACCGTCTCTGTGAACCTACGAAGATAACCAACGTGTACGTTTGGAACAACAACTGAGTTCTGCAGTACATATGCTCAAACATCGCCGATGAAAGCACGCTAAGGCTAATTGCTGTGTATATAACATCTTAGAACGTCTTTATTATGATAAACGTTCGTTCGGCATAGGTAAGTAGTAGCGTACTTGAATAAACAGCCTGAAGAGAGTGGTATGAGACAAAGAAGTGCTGAACTTGAGGCGTGTCAAAAACCAGCCGTCATGTGTCCAGAGAACGTCAAGCAGAGGACTTCGCGAGAAGGATGAGGTTATCACTGGCAGAAGGTTTATTACCCATACGGCACCGACACGACCAATCGCCGGACGCGACAGCCAGATTGATCCAAGACAAGTTTGATTTCGTCAGGCCTGTTCCTTGACAAAAACTCAAGGAGTTGGTCCTTCCAGTTGCTTGCAGAGTCATTCAATTTCATGGTTCGACGCAACGATGTATGTCACAACGCGTAGAATGGCCCACACACTGATCACGTGATGCGCATTTTAAACTCCGAGCACCTCGGCTACCAGAAGTTCGAATTTGGTTGTTTCAACAATTTACTATTGTCTTCAATAGCTATACGTCGCATAGATGGTGCGTTGCTTATCCTTTGTATCTGGGGAATGGATCGAATGACCCCTTTTCCAGTCTCTATCAGCTCCAGCTCTCCGCCGCGTGATGCGCGAAATCACCGAGCTCAAAAAGAGCCCCCCTGAAGGCATTCGTATCCAGACCAGTGAGGAAGACATGTTGGACATCACCGGATTAATTCAGGGCCCAGGTTAGTGCATGAAGCAGAGTGTCGCGTCTGGACGCGGCGCAGGTTGTCGACATCAATTTGGTGGCTGACCAAGCTTGATTTGGCTTGAACAGAAGGCACGCCATACGCCGGTGGTTACTTCAAGGTAAAGTTCAAATTTACTGAAGAGTTCCCTGCCGGCCCTCCGAAGTGTGAGTGACAATATTATATCGCCGTGTTTGGGTATTTTTCTCATGTCTTTGACGATTAGGTTGGTTTGCTACTAAAATCTTCCACCCAAACGTCTCGAACACTGGCGAAATTTGCGTCAACACGCTAAAGAAGGACTGGAAGTCAACGTATGGTATTGAGCACATTCTTGTGACTGTCAAGTGCCTCCTCATATATCCCAATCCTGAATCGGCGCTTGACGAAGAAGCGGGGAAGCTTTTGTTGGAGAATTACCAGAGTTACTGCGATCGAGCGAAACTCATCACCAGTGTCCACGCAACGCCACGAAAACGACCAGTAGAATTCGACATGCCTTCATCTGAGTCTTCAAATGCCGAAGCGTCATCCTCGTCTTCAACGATCTCCAAAGCCTCGCCACCTACAGTAGCATTGGCGACGCCGACTTCCCCGCCAACGCTTCCCATTGTAACTTCACCTGCACCGCCTTCTAAACTTCCTCCGGGGGACAAAGAGGGGGTCTCACTCCCGCACAAAGAGCGTCATGTATCACCATCACCGTTGGGTACCGCTGATGCGAATGTGGACATTAAAACTGGTCCGATCGTGGGTATGGGTATGACAGCCTCGCCTGCTCTTACTGGCTCTAAGGCCATCAAGAGGGCGGCGACCGGGGGGACAGTCGCAGAGAAGAGGAAGAAAGCTCTTAAGAGACTTTGACCGTGATTTCAACTAGTATCTCTTTCTTTTTGTTTTTCATAGTGGATGGAGATTTCTGGCTTTGATTACGTATCTATGGGATGTTGTATGTAGGATATATAGAGGTATTTCGCTACTTTGAAACCTCGCTGCTTGACCGCGAAGTCCGGCTCGATAATGATTGGAGTGGCCGTCACCGACGCAGTTTTCAAAACATATTACCACTTACGTAAACATGTAGAGCGCGTGGCGACGCAGAAGTATGGATTCGTTGCTGGACTTTTCTATGGCTACTCCTGCGGACACCCTTTCTATTGTTGACCTTTCCAAGTCTTCCTTGACGCTTTCTTTGATTTCTATCGCCTTCAATCCAATTGCGTGGAACATCGTGGCCAGGAATGGTGATGCCTCTCTTCTTCAACGTCATTTCAATTTTTAACAGCTTCGAAAGAGTACAGGAACAAAACCATCACGCGTCTTTTTGGAGGAAATGCCCGTGCGGGGGTTTATTTTCTTGCGCTCATGATCTTCTCGTTTGGCATTCTACGAGACACGTTGTGCGTACTATGTTTTGCCCGATCGCCCAAACGTTGGAGTGAATTTGTTTTTAAAGGTACCAATACGCGCTCGAAGATCAGCCCAGGAAGCCTCTTCTTCCTGAACCTTATGCCACGGTTGTTCCCGCCGCCCTTTTCGTCATCGGACAAACCTTTGTTGTTACCTCTACGTGGGCGTTGGGGGTTACTGGGACATTCCTTGGTGACTATTTCGGAATCCTGATGGATCACCGCATAGAAGGGTAAGTTGGACACCATAACATCAAAGAAAGTCACTTATGAGTTTTGACAGGTTCCCCTTCAACGTCCTCCGCGATCCCATGTACGTCGGAAGTACTATGTGCTTCTTCGCAGGTGCACTCTGGTAGTAACTCTTGACATCTCGTATGTATACGGTTCATTCATTGATCGTTACAATAGGTATGAACGCCCTACTGGCTTGTTCATCTCGGTCTATGTCTACTTCGTCTACGTGATCGCTCTACGTTACGAAGGGTACGCTATTCTCTTCAAAACTCTCGTCCTCGCTCACCTGAATGCTCACAGCCCCTTCACTGACATGATTTACGCCAAACGCGAGGAGGACCGCGCCAAAGGCTCTAAAAAGCAGAAGTAGATCCCGACCCGTCACGACGCGCCACGGATCAATGACTCTCATCAGTTACCCCATTGGATGGTTTATGAGAAAGGGTTCAAATATTTGATTTCGGTATCACCAGCTCCTTGAACATTGGCTTCAACGCCAGTCACTACCCTGATTTTCATTACTACTATTGCTGCTCTATAGTACGAGTTAAGGTTATATTCGGAACAATCAATGAGAGGATTTTTATGTGTAGCACACAGGAGTTACGCGGTTGGCCAGTTCAACGTTTGACCTCAGGATTCAAAGTCTACTGAGCTTGACCTACGATTGATATTGATATCCATCCATCAAACAAGCGATCAAAGGGAGGCGTCCCTCCATGTATACGCATTCCAGCCGCAATTCGACCAATTATACCTAAAAGATCACCAAGAACAAGCGGATTCCGATTCTCGGCCTCGGACCAAATTAACCTCTTGTGGAATGTTGTAGTGGCTGACGCACCGCAGACTGGATCAATATCTGTCTGAAGGGAGATGATGCTACATTTGACTTTGGATCTGCAGTGGTTGAAACCACAAGGTCTCAAGTGTTCAAGGATAGTCAAACCAAGTCTAGACTCCACAAAATACAGCAGATTTCACCAAGATCAGGTCCTATGAATTGCTTCTCCCCCTGGCAGTGAAAAAATAACTTCAACACCCCAAGTAAGAATGTCGAAGCCTCCGCAGAAAGGGAGCGGAATTTTTTGACAAGTAAAAGTTCGAAAGTGCATGCCCATAGGTTACTTTGTCCATATGACTCTAAATCAATCGAGGTATCTGACTTTCCCTAACAAAAGGTAGCCCAGTGTATGATAAAATCGGCCTAAATGGCGCATCCAATTAACAAGACGATATCTCCAAGGTCGCTCACAGAGTGTCCGCAAAGCTCGGACATGGCGAGGAACAGGTGGTTCGCAGAATTTGGTCCATTTTTCGACAAATTTGGGGTCCAGGCCCTGCCAGCGGTCGGACGCATCGTATTGTGTGGGATAATTTCCAAAGCCGAGTGGACGACATGTAATCTCTTCTAGTCCAGGCGTTAGAGGTTGAACCTGCTTCTCAAAAAATGTCAAGGCTTCTGATGCTGTGGAACGTCCTGCGATATTTCTTGTTGTCATCCTGTCGAAGAGGGGTACCAACATAGGCGCCAAGGTTGTAAGATGCTGTGCAATAGTCGGATGATAAGTACACAATTAATATTAATATTAATTACGGCATCTCATCTGGAATTCTTTGCAAAATAGAACACCCAACATACCGACATCAAAAGCAAAGGGATCGAAATCAATTTCTCTCCTGATGAGTATCATCTGGACGTTGGAAGGGGTAGGTGCCAAGTGAAATATAGCTAGGAAGTCGAAATTCATCGATACGTGGAGATTGCAGAAACATTGTTGCATGGCCAAGTCAAAGAGCGCATAGGTCAGCTTCCCTTGGGTACGCAGAGATGCACGATAAACGTTATACGAGTCATTATGATGCCTGTCAATGTGGTTGACATGTTTCCTGTCTTTCCGACTTTTGATGTCCTAAACATCATTCGAATAACGCCGTCAAGCGTTGAAAGACGCAAAGACCCACCCCATGAACCATTCTGTGTGCATGGAGGTAATTTAAACCCTGGATGTAAGGTCATGTACTGTTTGTGATGACAATACACGCCTAACTTCGAAGAGGCAGTGGATACAGTGATACACTTCCTTCATACTATACAAGTCAATGATCTTCGCATGGGAGGATATCAAGGATAGGTATTACGAAAGCCATCTATTGACGTTGGCACACCATGATAACGGAGGTGATTGAGAATGCGATGTTCCTCGCCCCGAATAATATCGCCTTTATGGCGACATGCCTGCCTTGAGTCCTGAGCGCATCCGACGATTGCCTATATCATGGTAAAGGAAAATAGGATCGAAACACACTCTTTCACCTGTATCTGTACTAAAGGGTGACCATGCATTTTCCGTTGGTTCCCCATGATGTGCGTAAGGAAAGAATGTGTCTTGTCGCTGAGCATCAGGCGGAAAAACAGTGTCTAAAGAGTCACCCGGACTACTATGCAATTGCTGAAAGAATGAATAGCTTCGGTCTGACATCCAGGTCCTGGGACGCGCTGAGTCCCACCAGGCAAGTCGCCGCTCAGTAAGTTCACAAAATCTATGGTCAAGCCCATCGAGCCATCGAGCATAGTTGGGAGTTTTTGTCCAACCGTGACAACCCATGGACCGGAAGGGAAAGTACTTACATAACGTCACCCATGAGAGCTGATGAGGAGCATGTCGAATACTAATTCGAGGAATCCCAATAACAGGACATTCTTATCACAGCGTGCTGTTCGGCAGTGGTTGTAAAAGCCACTGGTAAACTCCAAGTTCACAAATCCCTGAGGACAATGTATATGGGATTTTGTAGATTAGTTTCACCAAATTGTGTTCATCTCAATACCCCAGTTCGAGTCGTGTATTGAATGATCGATGGAAGATTCCACATCCATGTTTCAAGAATTGAACTGATATTTTGATACAACTCGATCCCAAACCACTTGGGCATCAATAGTTGCACTGAGCCTGGCTGCTAGCAGGAACGTTCCGCTCAGTTTTCTGTGATGGACCGAATATCAGTAGAGTTTTTGGAGCATATAAGGATGAATTGTTTCACCTGTTGAGACTGTACGTTTCTCTCGGCGGCGGAGTAAGTCTGTGCATGAGCATCACAGGAATTTGAGCCCGAATTTCTGCAGTGATGCTGGACCAGGCCGACCCTGGGCCAAAGCTGAACGGCTGTGGTGTCGAAGCCCTGAACGGCGTGGCCAAAAGTATCATGGAGTTGACATGCGCATCTAGCATGACCTACAGGGAATGATGTCAATTGCATCAGGAACGGATGGGATGAAGACACCTTACTTGGTTCTCTTTGCCGGTCAAGTATCCGAGCTTCAAACTCCACTCTATGCATGATTCGCGATCTTCGGACGCGGCAGCTTGAAGGAGGCGAAGCCAGTTATCCATGAACTCCTTCGAATATTCCCTCGTTGCTCCGAAATCTACGAGCTCGATCTACGATTTATGTCGATATTAACCATCGAACAAGCGATCAAAGGACGATGTCGTACCCTCCGTGTCTGTGCATTCCAAAGGAAATTCGACCAATTAGGATCCGTCTGCATCGTTCTAAACTCAAACAATTCCCTGAGACATAGCTCCAATATCCGCGCTGCAATCTAAGCAGTATTACCCTGTCACTCCATATACGAAAAAAGACGGCCGCAAAACTCACATCATCTCTGTCCCTCTTGCTCATATCAGTGATATCGGCATCCCCGACACTAACCCCATGCACACGCTCCATTACCAACACGGATTTCGTGCTGCCTTCCCATACCCACGGAACCTTAAACCGGGTGTCTCCTCCCAGATACTCAGGAGACCCAAACTTCGTTAGGAATGATCCTTCGCGGGCATAATCGCATTCATCCGCCAGCTCGTCCTTCAGCACCTATCCACATAATGCATCAGCAGGCTGCTGAGCTTTCCGAACGAGGAAATAGTCATACCTGAACACTCCGATCCAGGAAAAGCCCCTTCGGAAGTAGCCGTCCAGCGGTGAGGAGAAGTTTGATATAGCTCAGGTCACTGTCAATCGAGTTCACGATGTTCGGGAACTGGATTTTGACTGCCACAGGCTCAGGACGTCCTGTTGGAGATACTGAGGCCGCGAGGACAGCCCCGTGGACTTGTCCGATGGAGGCAGCGGCGAATGGAAGCCTTTCAAATGACTGGAAATTTTTAGCCCAGTCAGGACCGAGAGAATTCGTCATGGCTTTCTAAATTAGAAGGGGTCAGAACATGGGTGGGATAGAATTCGTAAAGGTACGAGCCTCCATTTGCCAGTCGGGCATGTAATGAGCACTATCTTGTACTCTTCGAAAGATTTGGTCGACTTCCGCTGGTAAGACGTGAGTATCTAAGGAAGTATTGTCAGCATCTTAATTTACGGACGTTATCGAAAGCAGAAATTGACCTTGAATACTAAGGAACTGCCCCAGCTTGAGCGCAGCCCCCCGCATCTGTGACAATTTGGACACAAGTCGCTTTATGTTGGCTTCCGTCATGAAGACAGATGATTGGTTCTCGGACGGCACGCCGCCAGTGCGACGAAGGAGTTCTGAGGCTGCGCCATAGCCGAGTGAAGCTGCAAGACCTATACTATGACCGTTAAAGAGAGGACGACCGAGACATGAATATCAAGAGACGTACCTCCATAGTGAAATAATCTCCCGATACGCGATGACGGAACTTTAGAGGATTGAAGGTTTCGGACGGGAATAATGAACTCTTCATGATGTATTGTAGGTTCCATTTGCTCAGGAGTCTGGTAAAGGTGGTTTGAGCATGATCTTTAATAGAAAGGTACTCTTTGAGATTATAAGCACCTTTTCTAGGGAGTCTTGTGGAAGAATAGTAGTTTCTTTGTTTATGTTCACACGGGAAGTAGGCGCACTAGAGCCTGAAGCCTGGTCCAGAGTGACTAATTCTGCTTTGCTGGCTACATGTGGCGATAATGGCGGAACTTCGCGCGATTCTGGTCCCTGCGTAGTGACTGCCGAGCTGAGAATGGAATTTTGTACAGGAGCATATATTCCAGGTGTTCTTGAGACCGTCGACCGAGTAGGTTCCACCCTTACATCACTAGTCTCCCGTTGCTCTGCAAACTCCAATTCCGACGCGCTTTGCGGCTTTTGTGGTCGCGGGTTGAGTGACTTTTCCGGTTTCACAGCTTCACAATGTCGCTGCAGCCATAAGGTGGTCTGTGGCGCGATATGAGAGGCTCTATGTTGAGCAGCATGGGAGAGGATGTTAACAGTCGAGCATAACACGCAAAACAAGTTGTACGCCGGACTCGGCGGCATGTACTCGGTCGAGTTGCGACTGAACTTTTTATCGTTGTTTGGCTGGAGCCTTCGGATCAACCCCGGGCCGCTGATCGCTAATCACTGGCAGCTGAGCGAATATCTAGTAGATAGAAATGACGATGACTTCTGTAATGAGATTCATGATGAAGAAATATCAACGTTCAGCGTCCAGCGCTTAGTGCTGATCATGCAGAAAAAACCTGACACTGCGTAGGGTGACCAGGTAGCGATCCGCAGTGATGCGTTGATGATGCGGTATTACCCGTAAGTAGACGTCATTTGGCTTTGCCGAAATTTGTCCGACAGCTCATTGAGCACAACCTCTACGACGCCATCGGCGCTGGTCGCCACTTCTACGTACGGTACGAGACAACATGACTCAATCCACCTCATCAAGCTCCTCTTCCCGGGCAGGGGCTGATAGGCCCACCAAATTGAAATTTATAGTGCAGAGGCAAGTTGTGTGTTTTCTGCATCCATTTTCCATAGTATTCAAATAATGCCCTTCAGTTCCGATGTCATTTCAGATATGAGGGTCAATGTATCAGAAGAGGGCTCTCAGGATGTTATTTGGTACAAGGTTGGTCAATGATATCATTTTTCACCTTTATGCAGGCCACCTTGACGACCGATTCAAGGAACGATTTCTCAGTGACGATGAGATCATTGAACACATTGTGGTGAGTGTTATTATCCTCGGAACATCTTTCCAACCTTATTTCCTACGCAGCACAATCCAAGTAGCACTATTTGCTGGACTATTCACCGTCCTAGCGAGCGTGGATGGTACATCCGTATCCGAGCACCATCTTTTCCGCCAGGCATCTTCATCCCATTTTTACCTGTTCCCAGAACATCTCCGCACTATTCAGATGCGTCCCTGACCCTCAGCTCTCGCACAAGCGTGCCCCCGACCCTAGAGTCGGACCCAAATCGGCCCAGTATATCCAGCATTCACTCATACCCACCGACTCCTCCAGCTGTTGTCGTCCAACCATATTACCCCAAGTCTGTTGAGACGGAGCTAGAAGAAACCTCAAAGAGCCAATCCCCGAAGCCTGGAAAACAAGCCACGCAAGTTACGCAGTTCATCCTCACTCCGCACTCGACTCAAGTCGTCCAACCCACATCAAACTCATTCTTCGCTCGCGCGCTCAGCGTCCTCAAGAACAATCGACCCTCACATTCCAACTCTTTCACTCTATCTCGTCTTCCAGCCAATGTTCTCTCGTCGCCACCGTCATATTCAAGCAGCCCATCTTCCACTTCCTCAACAGACACTTCCCGTCTGTCCACGTTTCCCGCTTTTCTCCCCCCGCTGCTCGTATTTCATGATAGAACTCCGATGCTGACTGTTGGAACGTTCACTGGCCTGTTAGAAATTGACAGAGCTGAAGAACAACTATTGGGCGTCGAGACAAGCTTTTGGATTGCTATTGCGTTGACCTATCTTGAATTCCTTGAAGAGCGCGAGGTTTGGTCCATCATTTTTTTTTCTGTTTTTAGGTCTTAACACAAGTTTCCAGAGCTATCTCGCGGCACTGAGTGATTGACTTCTAGTCTCCTGCTATATCTACCTTTCTCAATGTCATTTTGCTGGCGAAACCTCTCGACGTGAAAGTATGTGCCAGACGAATGAGAACTGGGAGCAGACAAAGCATCTTCGGTGTTTACATACACACACGATGTATCCACCAAAGTTTGGAACTATTCCCAGTTTTCAGCAATGCTGAAGTTAACAAAGAGTCAACCATGATGTCGGAATGATGATGAATTGTGGTGCATAATTAGGATACTGGGTAACGGGCGGTCACTAAGTATGGTACTACATAGGCATGATATATAAAACTTTTGGCATCGAGATGATGCAGTGCAGTACGAAGCAGGGTGTGCATCGTTAATGATTACTAACGTCCTCGATATGCTATGCAAGGGAAATCAGGACGTTAATTCTGACGGCGACGGCGGTCTCTTTTGGGGGCAGCAAAGCGAATGCGGAGAACGTCGTCGCCGTAAGGGCGGCCATCTAGTTCTTTCAGAGCTTCCTCCGCACGCGCGACGCTGGTGAAGTGAATGAAGCCAGCTCCATTTTCCGTGCCAGTTTCACGGTGTTTGACTGAAAAAAACGTGAGTAGTTATATGATTAGGAAGAATAAGACAGACGTACGGAAAAACAGATCGGTTATGGATTGCTCGAAGTCACTTGTGGCCTCACGCATGTCATCTAATGTGCCACGGAAACCGTGGAAATAGAGTGTCGTGGAAGGCTGGGTGTTTTGCCTCCGGACCGCTGCATAGTCGATACGAAGGTCACGGTCTAGCAGAAAGATGGGCTCCTCCTGGATAGATTTATAAGCGGCAATTGCATCGTGAACGTCAACGTATTCTACGTGAGCAAAGCCACGTGTCTGTCCGTTCGGTTGATAGCCTACAAGTTTTGCAGAATACCATTATTATACGTGTATGATTGCACATGAGAACATGTAAGCTCACCAATTCGAATAGCCTGAATTGTTCCAAAAGGCTCGAACTTCTCCCTAATTTCTTCTTCAGTAACGCTGTAAGGAAGATTGCCAACGTAGAGTGTATGGCTCTCATTGTTTCCTTCCAGTGGGCGAGTGTTCCACACGGGTCTTGACGTGGAAATAGCCCTCAACGTAGGCGAGACTGTTGGGACTGAGGGGAAACGAGCACCAACTCGTGAGATGAAGACGGGAACACGAGCCCTGCAGAGGGTCAAAGCGAGGCGAGCTTGGGTACGAAGGATGTTGGCGAACATGACTGGTGACAGTGGTGAACGAGAGAAAGTAATTTTTTAGAAAAACTTCGACTTCGTGATTTCAGTCACGTGATCCTTTGCATGCTCCGGCTCCCGACCGACTCGGATTGGACTCGGATATGGACTTATGTATTATCTCTTTGCTATCTCTACTCTCCATGTCAAAACTTGGCGAAAGTCTGCCTCCTCTGTACAGTCCTTCCTCCTGGGCTTCCCCACACACCACCAGTCAGACCGTCTTTCTCAAAAATCGCGTCGATATCCTCCAATTCCAGCGAATGCGTTTCTGGGAAGAACTGGAAAGCGTCAACCTTGAATGGATAGCAACATAGAAGGCCTACATACACAATATACCTTCAAAGCTTCATTGTACATTGTCATCTCTATTCAGGACAAAACAACACTCACAAGCGGTACCCAACACGCATTGAATATGGCAAAAATGATGAAGACGCGCCAATTGATATTTGCAATCGCTGGAGGGGTCATTTCGACCACAGCGAAGACACACCTGTCATGATATTTAGCGTCATCAGTATGCAGTTTGGAATGTATACTCGACACTCGACTTACATCCAGTTGAAAAAACTCGAGATTGCAGAACCGCGTGAGCGGATTCGTGTCGTGCTTATCTGGATAAAGTTCATAGATATATAACTATAAGCAGCCGGAATACGTACCTCTGCGGGGTAAAGCCATGGCTTATATCACTCTAAGACAAGTAGAAGGAAAAGCAAGTGAAAAGGCGCACAATAGGTAGGTATCCTATACCAAGGAATATCTGGAAGACAAACACCATTGCTGTTGCCCCAAAAGCCGCGGACTTGGTTCCAGTTGAGAGGAGGACCGCAGCCACGGTGAAACACAAAGATAACCCTGTAGCGGAGATCATAAGCAAAGGGCGTCTCCCGTACCGGTCAACTGTCTAGAGAGTCGTTGTATCCATTCTCTCATTGAATCGCTGTAGATGCTTTAGGTTGGAGACTTACCCAGAGAGGGATGAATGAAGCGAACATATAGGTCACTGCCGTGAATCCACCAAGGATCAGTGAAAGATTACGTGAAAGACCCATGGTATTTTGGTACACTACGGGAGCCAGATAACTGGAGGCAATTGATAATGTTATGGCATCGATCAAGGAGATTGAGACATACTTTATCATGTTCGCTCTGAGGACGACAACACGATCTCGATGAATATCAGCTCCGTCAGTCTAATAGTCTGGCCCACCCTGTAAATTGTTGCATGACGTTGATTCCAATACACAAGCATATGCGCCGAAAATTCTGGATCTTGCCCCCTTCTAGGAGCTCTCTGTACCGGAATGGTCCTGTCAGCCGGTGTTAATATAGATATGACTACTTCAAACTTGAGGCGGTCTGCTCTCACCGCCGGCGCTCTCCAAGGCCAACGAGGCTTCAATTTCCTGGGTGACTCGAACGACATCTGGATGATCGGTTGAGACCTGGTCTTCTAGCATGGCAATAACCCGAGCCCCTTCATCTCTGTAGCCATGTGCAATCAACCAGCGGGGCGAGTCTGGTAGTACCAGTCCCTGCAAAAGAAGACATAGCGCAAAGAATGCTTGGAAACCAATGGGGAGTCTCCATTGAACTGGTCCATCTGCAAAACTCAACCCGTAATCCAACCAGTACGCCTATGCGAAACAGTAAGATCAGATTCATAGTACGGGATGTGAATTCCGCGACTCACAATGACAAGCCCGACGATTGTGACCGTGGAATTTAGGCAAACAAGTTTTCCTCGAACTTGACCCCGACATGTCTCTGACTGATAAACAGGTATAGAGGACGAATTAAAGCCATTTCCCTAAGTGATTATTATAAATGCTGAGATCTTGTCGGAACGTCAAAAGCTCAAGAACGTACAATGCCTGTTACAATACGCCCAACGTAGAGCTGGGTTAGGGTGGTGGAACTCGTCAATATCACCTGTGATGGGGTATCTGCATTCCAGAATTTGTTCACCTTACCGCTTACCGGAACTCACCGTACCAACAAGCATGGTTGTGGCACCAGACATGATCATGCGTTTCCTACCGAAAGCTTCCCCAAAGAAGAAGACGATCAGACTTCCAATAGCACAGCCGATGTCCTTACAAGATAGTCTATTTCACGATGGTAATGTATGATAGCAGAGGTAAACTCACGTATATGGCTACCTGAAGCACAACGTTTCCAAGGTGAAGGTAGAAAAAGAACGGACGTCCAGACATACGATAGTTCCTTGCGTCGTCGGACCGGGATGGTTGAAATCCCTGCCAAATCGGTTGTTGGCCCCTATCTACCTCAAAAGCGATCGATAAATGAGCTCCAGTGACCTTCGAAGCGACCTACAATACCAGACATGACACCCTGATCATACCCCAGAAGCAAGAAGCCTTGACAGCAGCAGGCTACATTGAAGAATAAGCTTCATCGGTAATCTGGGTGCAGGTGACCCACCGGTGATCGCCCAAACCATGTACTTTCCTCGTAGAGGCACGATCCACATAACTGGGGAAAAAGATGAATCTGTCAAAAGGCAATGTTCAACTTGTCGTTTACAAATCCTTTCTACCGGCGGCGTTCTGATCATGAGTACTTCCGCGTGCGTCCCGGATCCCGCAAACGGTGTCAAATGACTGGTGGAACAGTGTGAAAGAGCACTCGCTGAAACTCAGTGAAACTTATCATTCTCTCAGGAGTTCCCAGGGAGTTGCATAAATTTGGAGATGACGGCCCGATATACAACTGATCAAAAGATGGGTCAGTCGTAACGGACAAGATGAAAACTAGACTTGCCAGAAGGTAAATGAACGGAGAGACAGATAAACAAAATCATGAGTATTCTGGCCAAATTAAAATCTAAATTATTGTGCACCGTATTAACGTACAACAGAACGATAGCATGTTTACGAAATCGATTCAGTGGGAAAACATGGGGTGGCAGTCCAACGTTCAAGTAGTTTTTCCACACTCTTCGCAAAAAGGTGTTGGCCGTCGACTTCCATCTCTTGGAGTTTCTTCATAACAGGATGAATGCTTGGAAGCTAGGGCCGATTCAGAACGGGTAGCAGACAATAGGAATCAAGTTATACCTCCGAAGTCTGGAATACATTGTCCGATTCAATGATGAGGGCATATGCCTCGTAAGCCGTTTCAAGTTCCCCGATCTGTTCACGAATCTTGGTAAGATTTTCCTAATGTATAGGTAATTTGCGAACTGAAGTCGGCGAAAGTACAGTAAAAGCTTACGAATTTCCGCAACTCTGCATCTTTCTTTTTCAACTCGTATTCCTGCATTTCTGTCCGCTCTTTCAGGAGACGATCCAGTGTCTCTGCAGTTCGAACCGCATTCAGGCCTGCATGAGGGTTGGTCATTGTAATCCAAGATGCCACGATTACTCACCACTTTGTACGAGATCCATCTGCTTTCGCATAGCATCCGACAACACATCTGCCAACCCAACAGGCCTGACTTTGGGGCACATCGCCAACGACAAAGAGAGTGCAGATATACCGATCTCCTGGGCCATCTGGAAGTCCCATGAAGGAGCCCGGATGGAGCCGTATCGCAGATCCAAAGCAGAAAGAAACAGTGAATATCCAAAGATCAACAGAGCGTCGCCTTCTTCAGGGACAAAGTAAGATGTGCTTCTGGTTGGCCTGTAGAGTCTGTTACCGAACAACCGAAGACGCTCGAATTGTTTTGCAATTGGAGGAAAGAGACTAGTACAAATCGGTCAATATCAAACCGACGGTAGCTATAGCGGTCGAATATGACGTGCCTTGAGATGTCGTCCGACGTAGGATTGGATGGGAAGGCCTGTTTCATGATTTCAAGGGTGAGGACCCTGAAGCTATACGACACCTTGCAGAAAGTGGGGAAGACGTTCATCTCCCAATCTACATTCTCGGGAGACACACATATTATATGCACACTGTTAGCAATGACCTGGATAATGATGCGATGTAGAAGCTCATTGGGGAACGTTCGGTAGGGCAAGCATGAAATCGAAGGCATATCTGCTAGGATAAGGGTGGACGCAGTAGGTAAACAAGGGGCATCGTTCTGACCACTCCGCGCTCAGTACTCCGAGGCGGTGATGGCTCAGAAATTGTGGCTCGGCGTCAGCAAACGGAGCCAAATAACGCAACGCCTTATTTAGGAAGTAATTGACTGTGGAGATTGAGCTCTCCATTTGCGAAAGTTGTACCTTTCATGAGTTTTCAATGTCATTGTCAATCGGCATTTATGAGGTCACATGAGTAAGACACTAGGATCAAAGAGTATTAGGAGCGGAGAGATCAAAACCTTCTTAGCAGCTGACTGAATAAGATGCAGGGTCCGTGAATGTTGGATGTTTACGACAGGTGTACAACCGTGAGATTCGTGACGAAATATAAGTTTCTCAGGCAGTCTGCTTCATCCTCCATCTTCAATCGATCTCAGTGCATACTAATGACGCTGAAAAACGTTGTCCTCGCATACACCGCCATACAACTTTCCGCTAGTGACCAGCAGACACTGCTAAACGCGTTCAACCACCCACAGAGACCGATCAATACAGAATATTCGATTTCCTTTGCCTTTGCTGATGTTGGCGTAGTGGAAGGAGTAGGAAGTGTTTTGCCGCTGCATAAGGCGTCCCTTCGTACGGGAGAGGTCGAATTCGACGAGTCATTTGTTGTTTTGGCGGACGAGGGTGCTGCCCCTTCATCTCATCCAAAGACGGTTTTGTTGGTGAAGATCCTCGACGAGGCGAGTCTGCAGAGAGGTGAAAGTGGGTACCAGACAATTCGAGTCTTGGCTTCCAATGCGGCCGAGGTGCTCACAACAATTTCGAACGGTCGACATGGATGGGAGGACTATTGGAAAGTTGCGCAACTAAACGGTGGTCATTTTCCTGGTGAATAATCGGCTATATGTCGGCAGCTCGGATGCTGGCGGTTTAAAGAGGTAAGTTTCTCTTCACCTTTTTCTGGCCTTCTGCCTCGAAACCTGATCTATTGTAAGAATTATTCCTGGCATTTTCCTTTCATATATACTATACTCACCAATACTCTCGTAAAATTGTAATTTGACGAGGTTTAATTTGATGACATCTCCGTTTTCGACAATACTTAATCAAGGGCGAGACTAAGTAAATTACTGTATGTAGAGTGAGTACTATGTACATAGCTCACTTATGTCATACCACGTATTCACTTAGTGCAGAGATACGAAATGACCAATGTCAGAGATGTTCAAGAACAAGCTCGCAATAGAACCTAATAAAGCCTTTTTCGGTAGAGTACTGGGACAGCCTGAGATATAATCGGATGTGGATTCCAGGGCGAGTTTTTCTCCTAGGACAGTCTAGCCGAGAGTTTGGAAAGTTGGTCATGCTTGGAAGCAGCCATACTTGCAGTACCTTATGCGTGCGGGGTTGAATCGTAGGAAAGGGACGGCCGTATTTTATAACGGGTAATTATAATACTAAATTCGCGGCCACTGACCTATTTCAATTTGCCAAACGTTAGTGTCTATTCGACGTTTAGTTATTTAATTCATTACCATAGCCGTATAGGGTGTTAGAATTTTCAAACGAAGGATCCAGAGGGAAAGTCCCCGGTATTTGCCATGATCAACGTTAACAACTCCGACTCGGAGTTGGTAAATTTATTTGAACGACGCGTCTTCCACGTCTGATTAAGATTGCTTGCACATTGTGTCCTGATCCATCCCTGGTTCCATCTCACCGATCTTAAACATCGAAGTAGGGTCTGTGACTTCTGGGGCCGACTTTTCTCAATGCGAAGACACTCTTAACTCCGTGCTAAACAGCTCTCTCTAGATCTGGATGTATTTGACGATGGCTTCTGCGAACTTGCTGATCGGCGACTTGCTTGATGGGACTTGATACGTCACAGGAGGCCCCGGGAAGCTCCTGCAAAAACTTGTCCGCGAAATAGCGGATTTGAGGGGCAAATTTAGCAAAATCTAAGTCC